>JAHDVE020002997.1:0-48296 GCA_022606495.2 Halesus radiatus | reverse complement strand
AACTAATTACTTAGAATAGTACTTACACTATGTTATTCCTGCATTTGTTCGTTATTTTATCTATGTGCCTAGTGTGATGTGTTTTGGACCTGTTTACCATAACTAACTATATATGTAAAAGCCCATATAGGGCATATATAATACAATAAATAGGTAAAAACAAAGACAAGGCGACGTTGTGCTTAGATGCAATTGTAAGTAGAACAATTTTGGCGTCGGTTTGATACTAATAATGGTTCATAGCCCATCTCCATTATCTATGGTCTGAATCGTTTGCTTTCACTTCAGAAAACAACGGATATATATGATTAGTTTTTTTTTTCAATGTGAATACCGCACAAGAGACCCAACTGCTCCCAACCGTCTGGAGCCAGTGAGACTATGGCATCCCCAACTGGAGAATATTGTGAGGCTGATGGTAGTGGAGAGGGGAAGGAGAAGGTGGGGAAATACCTGGCTATTCAGATCCGGTCACCAAACACGGTTAAAAGCCATTTCAAGCAACGTTTCAATTCTAAATGGTGGTCTTTCACCAGGGCGATACCGGCAGTATCTTCCACTCTGGAACGTCACGCAAATATATCATATATTACTTTTAATTAATCAATTGTGAAACAACACAAATTAATTAAATAAAATGTACTTGCGCACGCCGGGATTTGAATCCGCGGCCTTCCGATTCGTCGTCGACAGCCTTACCCCTCGACCATGGAGATTCTTCAAAATATAATATAATATACCTCTTTCGACTCTTATATAATATACTCTAATATATATATATAAGAGTCGAAACGTTGCTTGAAATGGCTTTAGTTGTGTCTGGTGACGATATCTCAATAGCGAGTGCTTGACCTTCCTCTTTACCATCTCCTTACCTTCATCACTCCCTTTCCTTATCACAACAGATTCCAATAGGGAATGATGTTGTCCCACTGTCTCTTAAAAAAAGTACACTTAAAAAAATAATATTTGTACAAAGCTGATGACCTCCTTCTTGTTCTTCCTCCTATTGGAGGTTGGCTGTCATCAGGACGGAGATGGCAAAGAGGAAAGTTGACATGTTCGTAAACCACTTTAAAGCCGGATTTTGACCGACTAATCGTTGAAAACCAGAGCGTTTGCCGCGTTTACCTCGACGTGCGCCAGCTAGATGTAATTTCGTAATTACTCACTTGTGCTTTTCAAAATGATATTTTTGTAAATGGTACCGTCTTGCCAGATTTTTTTTTATTTTTTGTAATGTTACACCTCACAAGAGTGCTCCTGTCTATACGGTTTAAAGACAGGGGAACTCTTTCACCACCCTGCTGGACAGCGTTGTGAGGCGGGTCAAGGTGGGGACTGAAGGAAAATATTTATAAATGCGGGTCTTGAAGAGGCCCGCATTATAAGAAGAAAGAACAACAGATTCCGGTAGCTCGTTCCAAAATGAGTCGGAAAATCGACCCGTTCTCATCAAGCCGACATCAACTGTGAACGGGTGCTCCACTTGTGTCACTGGGGACCACAGCCTTTTCTCTTAAACGTCATTCATTTGCCTATCGAATAACATTCATTTAAGTATTGTACAAACAAACGTTAACGCTCAAAATCCCTTGAAAACGTAACCATTTTGAATCAGCGCCGTAGTGCGCATTGGCGTTCATCCGAATGATATTCTTTTTTATTTTAATTTTGAGGGTTCATCCAGTAATAATGTGTGCGTAATTTGTATATTTATCCTTTTAAATGATTTAGGTTATGTCGAGGATATGTTCGACCTAATTGAGGATGTAATTTATTCCCTTTGAACAGAACATCAATGGAGTCCAGACGAATTAACACACCCGTTATCCGTAATAAATTAAACATCAAGCAACAGTAAATTTTCATATTAACCGGCAGTCAAACAACCGGGACGTCGGCCAATCAATTGATGAGCATTACGTTAAACTGTACTTCTATTAAAATAAACCTAACACTGTAGAAGCTTTTGAAATTTGGATCTATAGACATATCAAATACACTCGACAGATGGGGCTAGTTTTACATCAAACTTCTCCGATTTTTAATCTAAACATGGAGAAAGGAGGAATCAATCTTCTCAACATGTCCCCCATTGATACGCTTGGTGTAATTCTTACGGCCGTTCTTCCCAATCCTACTGAGCAACTGTTGAGCCGAAATTTTGTCTCAACACTATTCAAATGCAGAAATACGTTCTTCCCAATGAAATTCTCCATCAAATTTACGATGTCGATTTTAGTTATAAAAAGTGTCAACAGGTTGAACAAATATCAGTAAAATGTCAAACGTCATAACTGATCCGCGATCTATTTATGGCGAATCAAATACTGATTTACAAAGATTTATTTCCGTTTTCGAATGAAAAACCTCGTTTTTTAATATTTTAAGTGAAACTCAAGAAAACCTAACTTATTTTACTCATAATAAGCTACATTATGTCTTTTTTTCACGAAACAGAAACGTCAGATGTCAAATGTACATCTATGAAAGTGGGCGGGCACTATATTATAGTCTACAATAGTGAGGGGGCACCTCAATAGATAATAAAGGATAAAAATGGTTGGAAACAGGCAAACAGAATGAATCTTCAACAAAACATTTGGCTGATCGGTGTCTCAGATTGATCATTCGAAAAGTAGGTAAGAATGGCCGTTGGTGACCAGCTCAGGTACGGGGGCTTCATCGAGGCCAGAGCCAAGATAGCCTCTCAGAAGTTGGGCGTGCTATACATGCCTCGCAGATACTTTAATAGTACACAGCTACTGACTATACAAATCGCAAGTGTGCCCCAAAGTAGAATTTGGCAGCCACCTCTGGTCGGGAGCCCCAAATATCGGAAAAACCCCTTAACTCTGAAGAAACGGACAGTACCTTTGATAGATAATCGCTTATCTTAACAAACGGATTGCAATCTTTGGAGAACAGATGTCAAGTGAGATTACTGTCCTTGTTCTACCGGTATTTAAATGTAAAAAGCTCTGAGGAAATGGCGTCAATGATCCCTTCGGCACCGGTGCGTAGTCAAAAATACGCCAAACGCGCGCCCAACATTTGTACACGATTGACATTTGTCACATGAAAACGGATCGTTTCCACGACTCGTTCTGAAGTTCAACAACCCGGCTGCTACAACTCTCTCTTCAAGATCCATGTTCACTCCTTTCTCTCCTCAAAAAGACCCGCCACACAGCATCCACAAAGATAACATTGTGAGGAAAAAAGGGGAAATTATTTTCCTCAGAGCCTACTTTGTGGAGTGTAAAAAAATATGTATTGAAAGTTTTCATAGCTTGGACCAAATACTACACACTGTTTCTATCAAAGGCAGGTATGATTAAAGGGACATTTAGGACGATGTGCGTGGATGACATGCGATCAAAAAAAAACTGTTCTTAAAAATTTCTCAATATATTTCCTAGTTTTAACATTTTTTAAACACATTTTTAGAAATACTACCTACCGGTAACAGCGAATATTCCAGAAGTAACCGTAACAGAAATATAGACAATTTATAAAATCAAGTCATTATATGAAAAAAAAATGCATGAATTTGAACAAAGTAAGAAAAGACAGAATATTTGAAAAAAAAAACATGTATTTCTGTGCTGTATTTATTTACTTACCTGTTAAATACTTAAGATTCATGTAATCCCCTAATCATAACAGCCTACAAATTAAAAGCTTTAAGGTAACTCACGTTAAATTTCAACAAGTGATCCGTCAATCGATTTATCGAGAAATAATAAAAATTATATTGTTTTACAGAGGTACGCTTACTTTTCCTTATTTTACTCGGCCTTGCCCGGGATTATTTTATTTTTTAAAATTAATTTATGTACTTCTGAATTACTTGCTTGTCATTTAGGTGCCATAACTGATTGGCTATCTCTAAACTAAGAAAGAATTTGAAAATTCTGTATAATTCAAAACATTTATTTTTTCAAAATGTATTTAAATAATAAAGTCCTTAAATGGGTACGTGCTTGTGTTTTCCACTTTGAAAATGTTCTACGCAAACACACATTCTTCTTTTGAATATGTAATCTGTGGCTAACCAGAGTGGTATATCTATGGTTTAACCACAAAACAACACTCAGCGTTCAATGTTTTTCATACTAATTTTAAAACGTTGTAGCAACAGTTTTACATATTGGATTACATTCAAACTACTCTCTAAACTTTCCCGCAACTAATATGAACAAACTGTGCTATTTTCATCGAAACCGGTAGAGTAATTTACGAGAAAATCGAGGACACACAGCCAAAAATTCATTTTTGTATAGAGAGCTTATTTGTTCGGGTAATTTATGTATGCTTGTGCTTGTTTACGGAGGAGGTTAAATTATGCAAAGTGTCTTCTGAAAATAGATGGTAGAAATTTGTAAATTGAAATATACGTTTGGTTCCGGGAAGGTATGAAATGAAAATAACGGGATCTTAAAATTAATTAGTTATTTATGTCGACGAGAATAACATGTTTGTTGAAGGTGGTAAAGGAAGAATATACGCATCGCACATAATTCCTTCTATTTACGGAATTAAAACAATATTTAGATAAGTCTCGTATAGCTTCATAAAGTGGCTTCCACACGAGCGGGTCGCCCAGAGGTTTCGCCATAAATGGGCCATCGGGCGGGCCAGCGGTGTGGCTGACCGCAAAAATATATTAATCGAGTTTCTAGTTGTTGACTAGGCAATAATGGCAAAACTCCCTATCTTCGCTGAGTGAAGAGGTCTTGGATTTTTAAAATAAAAATGATGCATACATGTTATCGACACAATCGTTAGATAGTTTAATGAATATTATAATTAAAAAATTTCGTAACTTTAATACAATTTTTTAATTATTTTCTTCGAGTTGATTTTTCTCTGGAAATTCGCTAAAGAAATACGCCTCGGAACAAATCCGTCTCATGATTCGAAAAGTTGACAGGTATATTTTTTAATTTTATTTATTCGTATTTATAGTTTTTCTTATAATGTTTAGATTATTTTCGACTACCAAATTAGGCACATTCCCGTTTTATGGTAGTCGACATATTATGATTTTTTTTTTCAAAATAATGTAACCGAATTATATTAAGTATGTTTTTTAGATTTTAAAAAGTAAAATAAAATTGTGTTTTGTCATATGTGATCAAACCCCAATTAAGCAAAATATACCTAAAATAGATGTCCTTTTTCTTGGATTATTAATATTAATAAAATAGACATTGTAGCTGTCAAGTTTGTTTTTTGTTTTTTTGTTTAATACGGGGGTGTTCGCGTAAGGTGCGTGCGCTTCCGCTGACGTTCATATGATTACTGACAAATGTAGCAACTAGGAGCGAGCCATGGTGCGTACGCTCCCGGCTATGTTCATATGACCACTGGTGAAATCTGCCGTGTGGCGGCAAAACACAATTTCGGTTAGGCCACTTAGCAGTTAGGCCACCCGCTCGTGTGGAAGCCACTAAAGTTTGAAAGAATATGCGTTGAATATATTGATTAATCTATTTTGTGTTTGATAATTTATGCGTGAAGTTTAAGTGGTGTAGACAGGTAAAGAAATCAATTATATTGTTGTATACTGCCCTGATGAAGGCACGGTTTTGTTCGAAACTAATTGGAGTGTTACTAACTAATTAACATACACTTCTTGATTCATGCACATTCATAAAACGACTCATACATTCTCTTCTGTTATTCCGACTTCTGACATGGCTCAACTCAAGTATTTGATTCTTTTGATCGTGCCATGTCTTCGTCGGACATCCCGGCTTCTTCTACCATTCACATTTGCGTCATATATTTTCCTTGCACTCCTTTCTTCATTCATTTACTCTACATGCCCAAACCATCTTTCTTAATCTTACTACTCATTTTTTGGATTCTTTACGAATCTCAACATTTTTCACACGATCATAGATGGTTTTAACACACATTCGCCTCAGAGATCTCATTTCTACAGCATTCAGTCTCTGCCAGTTCCATGCCTCACTGCCATAAATGAAGGTTGGTATCAGCACTCCATTGTGGACTGCTAGCTTCACTTAATTAGAGTTTTAAACACTTAAATATGAGGTGCACAAAGGTGGAGTGTTTCAATTAACGGCAATTCACACAAATTGGAAATTACAACTTTTTAAAATAATTTTCAGGTTAAAATTTTTAATTTTGCAAACTAACTAACTAACCATCGTCATTTCTCCTCAGGGGTAGGCAGAGAGAATTTTTCATTCAATGTTATAATTTGTTTCAATTATTTTTATTTATGTGGTTGCACTCTTACACTGCTGTGGTAAGTAAAAACACAGTAATTACCAAAGTTTTGCAAAAATTATTTAAATATGGGTAATATTAAAAGAAAGTGATATTGTTTTTTACGTTATTAAAATTTCATCGCGGTTGGTAAGTAAAAACGCAATATATCCGTTTCTGTAAGTAAAGTAGATATTAGTTCTTAACTAGGTGCAGCAAACGCAGCCAAAAATACACAATTTCCCAAATTTAAGGAATTGCACCATTTGCACGGTTTAAAATGTCATTTTTATAAATAAGATTAACTGCAATCGAAAATACACGCGTGTTAACAACAATAGTGTTTTTATCTAGTTTGAGTTAACAATCACCCACCAACGTCAAGATTTTCTCGACTTATTCAATTCATCAATCACGAGTCCAAGATTTAAAACCTTGGGCAGATCGAGGACTTCCTGGCGCTGACACTTGTTGAAATTTTTGCACTTAACCCCTTGAAACAATTTATCTTAGGAATTAATTAATTAGTAATTAAACATTAAAAAAATATATTTGTAAATGAATTAAAAATTACTTTGTAATCACCACTTTATTAATATATGCATATCAACATGTTTCGTAAGCGAAGCCTTCCTCATCAGGAATATACAGAATACTAAAAAAATAATATCATGTATAAACAAATGATAAACATAGAACACAATAATGTGAGAATAAACAAATTATAAACATAAACAAAATTCACTTATTAATATTGACGCCACAAAGTGAATACCAATCTTTTAAAGAAATTATAAATACATTTGTGTTTCAAAGGCCGAGAGGTATTTTCAATTTAAAGTTTAACGATATCTGTTAAACGTTCACAGATGGCGCTAAATCAAATATTTTAGAAAATTACTTTTACATTTAACGGTTTTAAATATTGAGATGAATTATTATTATTATTATTATTATTATTTTTTTTTTTTTTTTTTTATATGTCTACCGCACAAGAGTCCCTAACTGCTCCCAACCGTCTGGAGCCAGTGAGACTATGGCATTCCCAATTGGGGAACGTTGTGAGGCTGAAGGTATTGGGGAGGGGAAGGAGAAGGGGGAGAGGAAGGTGGGGAAAAGGGGAAATACCTGGCTATTCAGATCTGGTCACCAAACACGGCTATAAGCCATTTCAAGCAACGTTTCAATTCTGAATGGTGGTCTTTCACCAGGGCGATACTGAGAGTATCTTCCACTCTGGAACGTGCGCAAATATACTATATATTATTTTTAAATGAATTAATTGTGAAACAACACAAATTAATTAAATAAAAATTACTTGCGCACGCCGGGATTTGAACCCGCGACCTTCGGATTCGTAGTCGAGAGCCTTACCCCTCGACCATGGAGGCCGTCAAGGTTGTTGGCGGGTGTACAATGTACACACGGAATATGAAATGGAATAAACTGGTATCGTAAGTTTAAAACTCCTTCAAGAAACTCATCTAGTTTTACAATAATATATTGTACCAGCATATTAAAACTCGCTGCCGGGACTTTTGCTGCATTTTGACATTGCACATCACCGCGCTGATAAAATAGAACAGTTTTTAACACACGTAAAAATCACACAGTATCTTCAGCATGGTACGAATTGAATTGTAAACTCTTTTGCGTGTGAGGGAAATTTACCATTTCTATTCGCGTCTATGCGGCGAAGAACATAGGACTCTAGGGCATTAATACTTTAAGATTTTAAAAAGTTTTTTGAGGGCCTTAAACGAAACGCGATACGCGCTCACAGATGGCTTTAAATCAAATATTAAAAAAAAAACACTTTTGGCATTTAATGCTTTTAAATATTGAGATGAATTATTCGTTGGCGGGTGTGCATACGGCTTGCAATTGGCTAATTTCTCAAAATTTTATCCCTCTAAAAATTTGGAAAAGAAATTGTTCTTCCAAATTTTCAGTTAGAAATGACAATCAGCGAAAAATAATCATAAAATACCCAGATTCAAATGTTCAATGCACAATTCATACCCGAATTTGTTAAACTTCACACAGCCTTCCTTTGGACATAGAGCAATGCACGCCACTGACATACGGGATAAATTGTTACTGTAAGTTTAAAGCTCTTTCGGATATGTTAGTTTTGCAATAATATGCTGCGTTTTGATAAATTTCTTGAAGGACTTGAACTTTAAATCTACAGTAACAATATATTCCATTTTATATTCCGTGCGTATTCCCGCCAACAAACAATTCATTTCAATATTTAAAAGCATTACATGCTGAAAGCGTTTTTTCGAATAAAATATACTAGCAGATTAAAAACACACTGTCGCGGTTTATTGCTGCATTGTTGCCATTGCACACCTCCGCGCTGATAAAACAGAACAGTTTTGAACACACGTAAAAAGGACACAGTATGTTCATCGTGCTACGAATTGAATAGCAGATCTTTTGCGTATGAGGGGAAATTAATTTAATTAATTTTAACACGCACTTCTCAAAATTTGACATCTTTAACTCTTCACCACACTCCATAAAGTCACACCGGCGATCTATCGAGCCTTTATAACTTCAGATACCTACTCACCTCATACTACCAGTCTATTTACTTTCTTCTTTATATACATATATACACTATTTTTCTTGTTTTTTTTATTAATATAAAATCACACACATATATTTCAAGTAGATCGACCCCTCACCACCTACCTCCTTCCTTTCCAAATCCCATAACAAATTACCTGTAACTTTTAAAACTTGTTTACAGGTGAAATATAATAAAAAAAAACAGTAATTATTGAATGAAACACTAGTATATATTGATTAACTTGGCGGGTTTGCGATAAGCCGACGTAGCTCAACGGTAGAGGATCTGACCGGCAATCAGAAGGGTGCAGGTTCGAGTCCTGTCGGCGACATTTATCTTTTCTCGGAAGGTTTTTTCAATTTGGATGAGTGTTTTAGGCTAATAATTATTGTTTATAAAAATAATTGTAACTTTTAAATTTATATTTCTTCTTTACTTTGTAAAACTTTCTTTTTTAATTTTTCTTTGATTTCTTCAAAAATCACTAGATTTACTCATAAAATACCCACGTGGAAACCTGTAAATGGTCAAATTTATATCACTTATTCATCATACTTAATTTTTTTTATTGTAAACTGTTGGTCTCCCAAGTGAACAAAAATAAAATAAAATTATCATTTCTACTATTCGCGTCTACACGGCAATTAACATAGGACTCTAGGACATTAATACTGTAAGATAAATGTGCGCCGATCGCGTATTGCGTTTCGTTTACATAACTTAAATCTTCGATTGATTCATAATATGTCGCTATAATTTTAAACGAATTTTGTCGTCGGCTTCGAAAACCGTTTAAAGAAATGGTTGTATGTAACCAAAGAGGAAAACTAATATTGCTTTTCATATTTATGAAAGGATTATTGACATTGCGTATTCCCGGGGAAATGGAAAACCCGCAGAAGCATTTATCTTACTCTAGAGGATCCTTTTATATTGCAGCCCACATCCTTTCAGATGTGAAAGATAATTTATGCGTTTTCCTACCAGGCTTCATGGAAATAACAGAGGGGCTTGTATCAAATGTAAATTGATAACAGAATAATGTGTGGTTACCCTACTTTGCAAGTTTTTACGCAATATAACATGGAAACGAAAATGTATAACGAATGAGAATCTTGAGTCCAAAGTAAAAATCAGTTTTCTGAAGCAGCGAAAACTCTCTATTGGGCCAACGTTGAGTTCTGCCAAAAATAGGACACTGTTTATACGTTGGGCCAACGTGTTAGGCTAATCTTTGGTCAATTCGCTGAACCAACTCTGTATTGGCCATTTGATCAAGATGGATGTGTGAACCATCGCAGCCGCGGCAATTTATTTGTACAGGACGTTATTCCCTTATTACTTTTTAATCATTGAAGAAGATAATATTAACGCATCCCAAAAGAACCACGAAACCGAAAAAACAACAGAAATTAAAAAGATTTCAGTCGCATCTGGGACTCGAACCCAGACAACGAATATTATCTTCAATGATTATAATATTACAATGAGGTTTACAAACTTCAATAAGTTATAAAAAATCCCTTATTATTCTTTAGTCGCTTCCACATTGCTGAGGCTCGTGACCCTCACTCCAATCTCCCTCGTGTACAAAGTTCTTCTACTCCTCGCGATCCTGCGCTGCGTGGAGAGCCAAGGACACCGACGTTCCGGATACCTACGAGATTTGGTCACTCCATCGCATCGGTGACCTCCTCTGCTTCTCTTGCCTTTCACTTTGCCAGTGACGATGAGCTTCTCCAGGTTGGAGTTCTCGGTTTTATGAACAACAAGTCTACAGAATCTGAAGATTCGCTGTAAGCAGACAGTTGAGAGCCTATTGTGGATGCCGAGTTCTTCCAGAATTAATATATTTATGCATCTAGCTGTCCATGGAATCCTCAGCATTTTCCTCCAACACCACATTTGGAGGGCATCTATCCGCTTCCTTTCGCTGGTTCTAAGTGTCCATTCCCTTAATATATGCGCCAAAGAAGAGTGACCAAAAAAATGGCATAAAAGAAGATGATGGAAAGAATGTGAGAGGGCACCTGGAATGCGACAATACAAAGTAGACATAAGCGGAACTAGCCCCAGACAAACCAGGCAACTACTCAATATGGACAGAGAACTGGGGGATACTTCCACATCAGGAAACACGTGCAGCTGTTGGGAGTATAAAACACCAACAGATGGAGAAAATATGAAGAGACTCCAATTCGTCTATGGCGGTAATGTCCCGCCTTGACGGGAAGAAGGCCCAGCTACCTGGGAAGACAAATTGTAGAACCAAGAGACATAGTCGAATATCCGTCACGCCGCCCAGGGGCGTCACCAACAAAGACAAAGAAGATTGGAAGAAAGGATCAGTACCTCCGGCCCCCGTCCTCACCCGACGCCCAACTTCACATAACTCCTATCATTTGTATTAACGTCTTGCAATAAATCGTAAGGAATAAATACAGTTTCTTCTTCTTTTTTTTTCAATTTAACATGTATGAAAACTTAGACCAAGCCGTATTTAGTTTTAATAATTTAACTGCATCTCTTTTTACATGGTCTATAAATAATGTGTAATGATAGCCTGTCCAAAAAAAATGTCATAGATGTAATATAGTAATAATGTAAGAATAGGAAGTAAGATTTGTACAGCGCCCTTGAGGTGATTTTTCACAAAAACGGCGCTATAAAAATCATCCGATTATTATTATTATTATTATCCAATGACAACCCTGGTGAACTTTATCAAAGAGACCGGGTAACTGTGCAAAGAATAAGGTAAAATGGGAGATACCACAATGGGCCCATGGCCTGAGTGTTCACGGGAGCAATGCAAACCGTCTCCATATCAATAAATAATATTTTATTTTTTTAAACCAACTTTGCTACTATTTTTGTAGTTCTCCACTTATGTGATACTTAACTGATATCTTGATATTTTAATTATTTTATTTAATTGTTCTAATGTAATCGGAGTCTGATATCAACATAACAAAACTTCACTGTATTCATATTTTTTTCAACATATGTAATAATACTTGGACGATTTATATAGCGCCGTTTTTGTGAAAAATAACTTCAAGGGCGCTGTACAAATACCACTTGCTAGGGTTTATCTTATTATGTACTTATACAGAAAACATACTTACCTGGTAGGGCACTCCAGATTAAAACTTAATTAAATTACAATGTTTTGGGCTGAGATGGTATGACTTGACAAATGATGGCTGCACGCACAGGACACATATATTAGAAAACACTGCACATTGCATGACATTGCAGTTACTGTTTAAATCCTATTTGTCATTGATATTATATACATTAGAAGGTTATTGACAAAAGAAGAGAAGGTGCTTATTTGAAACAAGATTTTATTTGAGATTTTTTTTGATAATAATTATTTACATTTACGAATAATAAAATTATTTGTTTATTAGGTAACTGAACCATTCGTGGATATGACTGTCCGAAGAGATGAGTTTTGAGTTTTGATCTGAATTCTGTCGATTATGTACGTATATTAATTACAACATGTAAGTTCCTGTACTGTTCTATTATTGCAGTAATTTTTATTTGTTGTTGTATTATAAAATATTTCTGAACTAAACTCCCATTGTAAGAAAAACATTTTTTTTTACTTTTAGATGAATTTGGTCACCAGTGTTTTTTTTTTTTTTGATTTACTAGTCTCTTATTTATCATTAAGGGCCAGTTTTATAAAAGAACCATCATATTTCTGCTACGTAACGAACCGTTATCCGTCCGTTTTTTTTGTCTTGAACAGTTGCCATTCGCTCGTTATCACTTTCACTTCTCGATGACGAATCTATTTCCCAGATGCAAATTATGTATTGTCTTTTTAATTAAAATAGTTGATAGTTTCAACAACTAACATCTGTCAAACGAACGTTTATAAAACGACTAAATCGGGCGGTAGACCAAAATTTAGTTAAAAATGATATCAAGCGTTACGAACGGTTTTTTTTTAAAGTTTTTGTATTTAATATAAATACATGTAAAATATTTAATAGTACAGATATATCTTAATAGCTAATTACAAAAAAAAAGTTTAAATTTGTTTATCAAAAAGTGCCCAACTCAATAGAGAAATATTTCTCGTGTTTGAGTTGGGGAGCAGCGCCATGTGGCGACAGTAGTGGTAAGTATAGAAATTAAAAAAAAGTTACCGTCTCTAAACTACATGTTCATATTTGCCTAACGCCTCTCATCGCATGATGGTACCTTCATATATTAGCTTACCTTTTTTGTCTTTTGCATCTTGTATGGAATTATTGTAGGGAAAAAATTGTTTTTAAAAACATCGTGTTAAAGAGAGAAAGATATGATAAAAGCATGTTAAAATGCGAAACTTTTAACTTTTATAAACTGAGAAAAATTACATCCTTAGCTCTTTCTGAAACGTGGATCTGTTTCATAAGCGGAAGCTGAAAGCGTACGATAGATGAATCTCAAGTGTTCTCGAATCTTCTTGAATATAAAGAAAAGAAGTTTCGGCGACAAAATAAATGTGTCGAATGAAATATGTAAAATCTGCCGGAGACTGTTTGAATTATGTATGCAATTTTAGCGAGCGTTCTCTGGAGACATGTTTTCCCGTCACGTGGGTAAACATGCAATGGGACATTTATCTTACTCTGTGATACTGTTTGTATTCGACGATTGTTTGCAGGAATATACGTTGTATCCCGACTGTCCCGTATTCATAAGGAATAAAAGCAATTTTATGAAAATATATAAAATATTATAAATAGTTTTGTTATGTGTTTTTGACTCTGAGATATAGTGTTTCTAATATGTGTGATTGTTGTTTTTTCTTGATTTATTTTGTATTTATTAATGTAAATTATTAATTGATTAATAATTTACAAAAACGTTTCAGTTTTTTTATGTTTCTCTTCTATAGAAGCGAACGCTTGTGTTCAAATGAGGAAAGAGCATCATAATGATTTGTGTGTGTGTTTTTTTTACAATAACTCCATACAGGAGGCCCTGGGGGAAATAATTTCCTTTGAGGCCTATATCATCTTTGGGGATGCTGTGTGGAGGGTCTTTTAGAGGATAGGAAGGAGTGAATCTGAAGAGTGAAGAAACCCATGTTGTAGGAGGTAGGAAACACAAAGGCCAGCAGATCATTCCACAGCCAAGCTGTGGAAAACAAGAACAGGTCGTAGAAGCGACCCGTTCTCATGTAACAAATATAAACCGTATGCAAATTTTGGGCACGCGTTTGGCGTGTTTACTACGCTCCGGTCCCGTAGGGCTCAATGACGCTAGTTCCTCATAGCATCTTCCATTAAAATGCCGGTCGAAAAGGACAGCATTCCCATCTGACGTCTGTGCTCCAAATATAGGCGAATCTATCAAACGGACCACCCGTTTCTGCATCGAGTAAAAAGTTTTTTTCAGATATTTTGGGGCTCCCGATAAGAGGTGGCTGCCTAATCCTACAGTGGGGCGCACTTACGATTTGTACAGGGTCATCAGTTGTGTATTAAAGTGTCTGCGGTCTCTGTACAATACGCCCAGCTTCTGAGAGGCTCTGTGTTCGATGGAGCCTCCATACCTGAGCTGGTCACTTAGGGTTCCACCAAGCATATCAATGGAGGGCTTGTAGATTGCTTCCATTAAAGGAGACTAGATTGTCATTTCAATCCTTTTTAATCAGACATGATTGGGTCATTGAAACATTAAATTTGACGAAGTTATTCTTACCCCAAGAGGAAACCCTCTCGAGATAACCGTCCATTTTCTGCTTCAAAGCCCTCCGAGCCGTGGGAGTTTGAGTCCCTTTAGGGGCTTGTCAAACAAAAAGCTATCATGGACTATACTGCCATCATTGTAACAATGAATTAGTTCACATGTCAAGAGATCATTCATCAATGAAGTAACAAAAACAATCGGTGACAGAACCGATCCCTGTGGAACGCCAGCATTTATTAAATTCCTTGAATCTATAATTCGTTAGGTTAAAGGAAATGTAAACTATAATTGCTTTTACTGGACATTTATCGTCTTCAATTCGCTTTAATGGTTCGGGCATGTAGAGCGGATGAACGAATAAAGGAGTATAAGAAGAACATATGACACGAATGTGAAAGGAAGAAGAAGCCGGGAACGCCCGAGGAAGACATGACACGATCACGTAATCAAATAATTGAGTCGGGCCATGTCAGAAGTCAGAATAACAGAAAATAATGTATGAGACGATGTATCCATCTGAATGAAGCAATAATTGAATGCCAAAATCGAGTCGTTTGGCAGTCCATCCTCTCTGCCTACCCCTGCGGGTAAACGGCGTGATGGTTGGTTAGTTTATGTTTTTTCGGACTAGATCATTTAATTTTAATTAACTTCTTTCAAAATAAGGCATATTGGAAAATTTCTTGATTTAAAAAAAATAAATTATTTACAATAACAAACGTCAATTCTGATTGTATAACTTAAATTATATGGTGTTATTTGTGCAATCAAAAAAAAAAAGTTGATATATCTCTAAAAACCTACAAATCTACACGCCTCTGACGTCATTCGCCCCAATCGTGATGCCATTACGGAGTATTGTGGAAAGATTAACAACTATGATGACGTCATCTGGAGCCCGATTCCGGTTGTTTTAAGGATAAGACATTGTCCTTAGGGTTAGATACATTTTGCTTGACTGCGGTTCCTATTCCACGTCAATGACAATGCATTTTTAAAAGAACTCATGCATAATTATCACAGAATTATTTGAATTTATAGTTTCATCCACTTAATAAGAATAATTTTCTAAATTTTTTTAGAATTTAAATTGTCTTAGGTACTTAATCAACATCGCAATTTCATAATTCGGTTAATTTAATAGCTTTATTATGCGACAATAACTAACAAATAATGTCTATTTAGTGGACACTTACGACAATATTTAGTTTTTCATTGTTTAAACTACCCAAAAATCGATAATTTTGACGAATAATGGCATTCGCTGAATGATAGCTGTCTTCCGAGAGAACAGAACCGCAGTTAAGTAAAAAATCTTTAAGCCTAAAGATAAAGATAAGGTTTTATCCTTAAAAAGAATCGGAATCGGACCCAAGATTAAAAATAAAATGAAAATATTTAAATTCCCCTTACTTCCATCATTATAAACCGAAATTTTTGCTTGTGCGATGGATGAAGGACTTTGCTAACGTAGGATTAAATCCGGATACCTGCGGGTACTCGACGAATTTGTCAACTCGGCTACTAACCGTCATTGATGTGATCTTGCTTAATGGTTCCCTGTCAAGTCAGTTTATATTAAATTTTAAAACCTTCCCAAAACAATACCCTTTAGGAGTAATAAAACTAAACAAAACTAAAGTTCAAGCGCTCACTCGACGTGTGACGATCTATTCTCAGCAGAATTTTTTACTAACCTGGCACAACGTATACGTTAAGGCTCCACGGGGCGGATGCGTGAGAGCCTTGTATAAACTACGTGTACGTGTTAGGAATAATAATGGGAAGGGGGCACACGTAACCACCCTCCGCCTGCACCCCTTGTAATAATGCTGCAGTCTTCTGTCCCACGTAAATGACAAAAGCCTTTAATAAAATGGACACTACGTCGATTGGGAAAAAACGACTTTTCAGAAGAATGTCTTGAATTTTGGCTTCCAGGACAATGCTGATAAATATTGCTATGAAGTGTGTAAACCATCTTGTTAGGGCAGGGGTCCGCAACCAGAGAGGAATTCCTCCCCAGGAGGCGGAATGAAGAGGTTCCAAGGGGAAATGTAAAAATTGCAATAAATATGTTATGATTTCTTAGCAATAACGATTCTATGTAAGTACTCATGTCTGTCATCTACTCAACTTCTTATCAGTCCCTAAACCAGAAAGTCAAGTCTGTGAAAGATGGGATTTTCTAGTTCTCTGTAATGCTAAAAAAAATAGAGGTATATAAATATAGTTTCTAACAAAATCAGTCTAAAAAATTAGGGAGGGTGTGAAGCGGCTGTCGATGTAGCCCGAATCCTTCCGACCGCGAACGAACGGAACGCACCGCTGTCCTTTCGGGCATTTCTTACCGGCGGCGCGTACCAACTCGAGATGCTCTTTAAAAAAAGGCCAATTTACACTATATTGATTATTGTTAAAACCGATGAAAGATTCCACCATTCTTTTTTCTATTTTTTCCAGAACGACTTGTCCGGCCATGTATGCATTTTGCAGTAATCTTTGAATATCCATACCCGGCGAGCGCTTGTAATCGACTGAAGCCTGTGTTATCTCAATGTAGCCAATTGGCCTCACTTATGTGGCCCATATTTCTAGCATTGATGTTTACTCCGTTTGTATACCTCAATGCTGAAAAACAACATACTGTACTGATAGTGTGATGCAGCAGCAAATCGGTGCAGAAAATATCTGCTGAAATAGCAGAGAGTTTTGGGAGACACCTGTCAAAAGTGAAAAATCATCTTTCTTTATTTGACAACCAATATTTGGTACCACAAAGCACCCAAAGGTTCAATTATCAAGTTCTATCGGAGAAGGTTGGGTGGAAATTTATAATAATAATAATATTAATTGGCTAATTTCTATAGAGCCGTTTTTTTGAAAAATCACCCCAAAGACGCTGTACAAATATTAATTCTCATTCTCTATCTAATTATGTACAAACAGATACAGAAAAACATACTTACCTGACAAGTCGCTTCAGATGAAAACAGTTTTATTAGAAAATTTAAGCTTAGAGAAGATATGATTTTTACAGTTGCTATTCCCCCTTTTCTATTGATGTTGCATTTATTAGAATATTGTTTGACGGCCTCCATGGTCGAGGGGTAAGGCTCTCGACTACGAATCCGAAGGTCGCGGGTTCAAATCCCGGCGTGCGCAAGTAAATTTTATTTAATTAATTTGTGTTGTTTCTCAATTAATTAATTTAAAAATAATATATAGTATATTTGCGCACGTTCCAGAGTGGAAGATACTCTCAGTATCGCCCTGGTGAAAGACCACCATTCAGAATTGGAACGTTGCTTGAAATGGCTTTTAGCCGTGTTTGGTGACCAGATCTGAATAGCCAGGTATTTCCCCACCTCCCCTTCCCCTTCCCCTTCTCCTTCCCCTCCCCAATACCTTCAGCCTCACAACATTCCCCAATTGGGAATGCCATAGTCTCACTGGCTCCAGACGGTTGGGAGCAGTTGGGACAAAAGGAGTTGGTATTTATTTGAAATATTAATAATTTTTAGTACTGGAGAATATTTATAAGATATATATATATTTGAAGTACCTATATATATATATATATTGGTACTTCAAAAGGGTGGGTGGGGGTAGTTGGGTTTTCTGAATTTATTGGGGAATAGCTGTGAAAAGGTTAAGGACTCCTGCGTTACAGGTAAAACTCATTAAGTACCATACTGGTTGTATGACACATAATGAGTTTTACTAGCTGTAACGAGGCGAATATGCGATAAAATTCAAATTTTGGCTAAAGTATATAGGACATAGTTAAGTTTGAAAGGTAGACTTATTTTATACTAGCTGGGTGAAGTATCTGCCTTGTTGTATTACCCGTACCCCTACCCCTACCTCTACACCTACTGTACCTATTATAAATTATGAGCTTTCACTAGGGCGATACTGAGATCATCTACCACTTCAAGATCTTGGCTATAAATTTCAAAACATTGTTATAAAGTTCTGCTACGATAACTTATCGACCCCTTGGAATAACAAGGTTCCATCTGACACAGCAATGTCATGCGGTAATGTAACTAACTAACTAACTAACCATCACGCCGTTTCCCCGCAGGGGTAGGCAGAGAGGACGGACCGCCAAACAACTCGATCTTGGCATACACTTCTTGCTTCATTCACTTTCATACAACGTCTCATACATTCTCTTCTGTTATTCCGACTTTTGACATGGCCCGACTCAAGTATTTGATTCACTTGATCGTGCCACGTCTTACTTGGACGTCCCCGGCATCTTCTTCCATTCACATTCGCGTCATATATTCTCCTTACACTCCTTTCTTCATTCATTCGCTCTACATGCCCAAACCATCTAAGCGTCCCTTTCTTAATCTTACTCATTACGCTTACATCAGCCTTGCATTCTTTACGAATTTCAATATTTTTCACACGACCGTACATGGTTTTACCACACATTCGTCTCGGAGGTCTCATTTCTACGGCATTCAGTTTACTTTCATCCTTCTTCTGCCAATTCCATGCCTCACTGCCATACATCAGAATTGGTATCAGCACTCCATTGTGGACTGCTAGCTTCGCTTCTTTACTCTTACTTCTAGATCTAAGAAAATACAATAAGAGCGTACATTTTAGAAAGGATATCTCTTTGTACAGTGGATCGCGTTGCTCTGTAACTAAAGTAATGCTGATTGTTATTTTTTAAGTTGAGATATGTATCGTGTATTAAAAAAATTTAGTATTGCCATTCCATTATCATCTTCGGCAGACCGTTGAGGTCAATTTTATTTAATTAATTAGTATTGTTTCACAATTAATTCATTTAAAAATAATACATAGTATATTTGCGCACGTTCCAGAGTGGAAGATACTCTCAGTATCGCCCTGGTGAAAGACCACCATTCAGAATTGAAACGTTGCTTGAAATGGCTTATAGCCGTGTTTGGTGACCAGATCTGAATAGCCAGGTATTTTCCCACCTTCCTCTCCCCCTTCTCCTTCCCCTCCCTAATACCTTCAGCCTCACAACGTTCCCCAATTGGGAATGCCATAGTCTAACTGGCTCCAGACGGTTGGGAGTAGTTTGGGACTCTTGTGAGGTATTCATTTAAAAAAAAAAAAAAATCGTGTTTTGTATTTTTGTATTTAATTACGAAATTCTTGAAAAAAAAAAACAATTTTTTCGCCTTTTATCCGGTCTTTGTATCAGAGTTACATGGTTGAATTGACTTTCAACAAACGACTTTTTTTTGTCAAAACGAGCTATTCTGCTTGGCGTACGTAGCAACCCCTTTCAGCAATTAGTTCAAACGAGACAACGGAATTCGAAAGGTCAAAAAATGATACGTTCTAAAACATTCGCCTCGCGTACAGTCGGCAAATGTTGCCGAACATCAAAGAAAAGGGAGTGAGTCAAAAATTTTATAACATTTGTTGTTTGATGTTTTACGCATTCAACACTTCGAGGTAGCTGGGAAATGTAAAGATGTTTACTATGAGGTATTTAGATAGTATAAATTAATTTTTTTGTTTAATTAAAAAGATTGAAAAATATATTTATGTTCGTAGCGGAGTTGTATTATATTTTAACTTGCTAATTCTGAGCTCATGTTATTAATTGCCTTTATTTATCTGTTGGCTTCTCTTAAATACTTAATCTTCCATCTTCTATTCTGCATCTCTAACTTAGTTTTTTTTTTAATATTCTTTATAAAAAAAAATCTATCTGATTTTACATGATTTTCGACGGCCAAACTGAGCACATGCCCGTATTATAGCAGTCGATGCACACATGCACATGTACAAATATCCATATATACGCATATACACATATACACATATACACATATACAGATATACACATATACACAAATACACAAATACACAAATACACATATACATGCATACACATATACACAAATACACATATATACACACATACACATATACACATGTACACATATACATGCATACACATTTACACAAATACACATATACACAAATACACAAATACACAAATACACGTATACACAAATACACACATACACACATACAAATATATACATATATACATATACGCACATACACAAATACACATATAGACACACATACACATATACACACATATACATATACACACATACACATAAACACATATACACGCATACACATATACACATGTATACATATACACACATACACAAATACACATATACACACACATACACATATACACACATACACGTATACACACATACACATAAACACATATACACACATACACATAAACACATATACACATACAAATATACAAACATACATAAGATAATTTAGCAATTAATATTCTAAAAACCTGGCTCGATATAAATTAATTAACACTAAATACCTCATAGCTTAACTAAAAACGCCATAAATATCAACATTACATTACAACAAAGTTCATAACAGAAATTGCCCACTGGGACATACAAGTTGATATTCAAATTGTATTGATTTATGTACTAAAATCAAGCATAAAATATCCCAGAATTAAATGCAAATCTCAAATAAATTCGACTATAGACAGAATGATAAAATTAAATTTCTTATTCTTTAAATTCCGAAACACTGTATCACAGAAATTATTAAAATATATTTAATTTTTAATTATTAATTATTTTTATTGAGATTTAAAAACCTCATCGTAATATTTAATCATTGAATAAAATAATATTAATATAACATAAATGAAAGATGAAACCAGACAAAAGGACAGAATCTAAAAATATTTCAGTCGCATCTGGGACTCGAACCCAGGTCCTCTTCCTATCCGGGGCAACGCTCAACCGACTTAGCTAATGAGACAAGTTCAATTTGTGTCATCTTCATCGATATCATATCTCAAATTCAAGATTTGTGAATATTATCTTCCATTTTTA
This sequence comes from Halesus radiatus, assembly GCA_022606495.2. Classification (NCBI taxonomy): domain Eukaryota; kingdom Metazoa; phylum Arthropoda; class Insecta; order Trichoptera; family Limnephilidae; genus Halesus; species Halesus radiatus. Next base: position 26,861 of record JAHDVE020002997.1, on the reverse strand, counting down.
CCTTTTTATTTTCACCTGTAAACAACCAACTTTATTAGTATGAGAAAGGCTTGTAACAGCTAAATCCCTCAAATAGATGGCGTCGAGACAAATTATGTCTACATTTTTATTGGTGAAAATTGCTTTGACTTGTCAAATATTTATTAATTGATAAACTAAAGTTCTTAAAAACTTAAGACAAGATTTTTGTGCATAGCGCAAAGGGTAACAATTATTTTTATAAACAATAATTATTAGCCTGAAACACTCAAGCCTTTCTCATACTAAAGTTGGTTGTTTACAGGTGAAAATATAATAAAAACAGTAATTATTGAATGAAACACTAGTTTATATTGATTAACTTGGCGGGTTTGCGATAAGCCGACGTAGCTCAACGGTAGAGCATCTGACCGGACATCAGAAGGGTGCAGGTTCGAGTCCTGTCGGCGACATTTATCTTTGCTCGGAAGGTTTTTCAATTTGGATGAGTGTTTCAGGCTAATAATTATTGTTTATAAAAATAATTGTTACCCTTTGCGCTATGCACAAAAATCTTGTCTTAAGTTTTTAAGAACTTTAGTTTATCAATTAATAATTAAATATTCGTTTTTATCGACTCCTGTAAAGTTTTCATTTTGTGGCTTAAAATGTTTTCCATATTTATGGTCTATATTATAACAACAAATGTAGTGTTTTCCTGAAATTAATTACACAAATATTACAGTAACACTGGCGTCTCGCCTTGGGATCGAAAATAAGTTTTTGAGCTTGGTAACGAGACGGTTAACAACTCGAATAAAAGCACAATCGCAAATAAAAAGACTAAATACTACAAATCAACTCTAAATGTAGTGTTTTCCCCGTATTTGTTACTCAAATATTACGAAAACGCTGGCGTGTCACCTTGAGATCGAAAATAAGCTTTCGATCCTGGTACCAAGGAGGTTAAGAAATCTTACATAAGTAGAATCGTAAATAAAAATTCTGTGTATTATAAATAAAGCGTTTTTTCCCGAATTAATCACACAAATATTACGGTAACCCTGGCATGTCATCGTGGGATAGAAAATAAGTTATCGAGCATGGGAACTGGACGGTTAACAACTCTAACAGAAGTAAAAAGACAAAGGGTACATATATATAATACAGCAGCATTAAATGTAATGTTATCCCGAATTATTTCAGAAGCATGGCAGCCTAGTAGGAAATTTTAACTCCCTTGTGAAATCCAGGGTCCCTTTTCTCATTAAATCGCGAATTCCTTTGTGTTTTTGGTGAAACTCGGACAGTGGTGACCCCCTAGAGTCCCTGCGAGTCACATGAACAGATATTGTGTTTGTCTTTCGGATATCCCGGGACAACAGGGGACTTTATTGTTCAGATGTTTTGTTTAATTTTGAAATTAGTCGGTGGGAACCTATTTATACGCGCAAACAATTCAGTAAAAGGGACACCGTATTTAAAACGAGAGAGTGCAATGTAACAGTAACTACCCGTCTTAGGAGAGACACCGTCCAGTGAGTGGGGTAACGTACATGAACTATTTAAAACGCAGGGTTGCCGGCTATAAATTGACCTAGTAGGTACCTTCTAAATAAAATGTATGTCGAGAGATATGACATAGAAAATCAAAATTATTTTTTGATGATGCTTTAACAATGGTGACACACTTTTTCACGGACAAAATAAAATATGTTGTGAAAACTTGGTGAATTTCGTCATATATGGGAAATAATTGATAGAAACGACGGAATCCAACAAGGTCAATTGGTAGAGGCCACAGAGCAAATAATATATAGAGATAAGATAATAATCAAAGGAAAGAAATCAAAATAAAGTAGGACGCGCTTAGGCGGCTCACTTTCATTTGCATCCCGACTGTCTCCAGGCAACTCTCATTGCATTGCAAAGAATTAGTATTTACTCTTGGAAAAGCGAATATGCCAATGATCGTCTCGTCCTTTTTACAGTTGACGGAATTTGTGGCAATCTTCTTTATTCCCGTAGCTAAGGAACAGATTCCAAACTAACCCGAACAGCCAATAAATAAAACAGTAAATAGGAAAAGGTTCGGCTTGTTTACAAGAGTCGAATATTTTCTTTGACCCTTTTTACAAATGTTTTTAATTTGCTTACCGCAGTCAAATTCACGTGAAAAAAACGTGGACGGCTTCGATTTCGTATCCCTAAAACTGTTAATGTATTATATAATTGAATAGTTAAAAAACGTTAAAAAAAACGTTAAAAAAAACGTTTATCTGTGGAATTTAATGTGACAGTTTTGATTATTCTCTTTACCACTTCCATGAAACCATTATTATTGTTTTATTCTTTAAAATATTCAAATGATCGCTCACCGCCAGTCAATACACGAATGATGGCGTCATGTATTCGAGTAATGGGTGAACTCGCCTGGTGCCAAATTTAGGTTGTCACATGGTTGCCTCCAGCCGTCGAATTGGTAGACAAATATGTCTACCATACCATTATGGCACGTGTATTCATTCGGACGTCAGTGGTACAGATGCAAGTCCCATGTCAAATTAACGATATTGAGTTCGAGTCTCAATCGCGACCGTATCTTTTTATTTCTGTTTCATGTATTCATTGAGAATTATTCATATTATTTTTAATAAATAATATTACGATGAAGTGTAAAACTTATATAAGTCACTTCTAATTTTGAGATATTTTCTCTTTTACATTCGTATTCTCAAAGAATTATAATCATTGCTCTCTAGGATTCAGGGAGACTGAGACAACAGTATATTTACACCCTTCAAAATAATATGTTATTTCACTACTGCATCCACAGCGTAAAACTTTAAATTTAAATGTTCCAAAGTCCGAGAAATTCTTACTCTACAGAATACGTTATTTCAGAGCACTGCTATAAATTCTAACTTCGGCACACACTTCCCAGGATCATAAATCTTAAACGGAATCGATGTTTCAACGTGAATTTACAGTCCACTTTAAGGATTTATTCGAACAAAATAAAATTTATTACATGTTAACATGCTTTTTTAATTTGTTTACTATATTCAATATTGATACAATAGTGAGGCATGGATCTGGCAGAGGAAGGATGAAAGTAGACTGAAAGTATCTGAGGTAAAACCATGAAAGATCGTCTGAAAAATTTTGAGATTGATAAAGAAAGCATTCCTGATGTAAGCGTAATGACAAAGATTAAAAAAGGAACGCTTAGATGGTTTGGGCATGTAAAGCGAATGAACGAAGAAAGGAGTCTAAGGAGAATCCTCTTTTTTCTTTCTATGTATCATATACTATATTATGTATTATGCAATTTCATACATTTTTACATCATCCGAAATAAATTTTTACATCATCCTCGAATCTTTTTTTTTCACAATGTCATGCCCTCATATTATATTATATTACGCACTTGTATATTATGTATTATGTAGATCAGGCTATTACTATTTTTATTTTTAAAAAAGTATTATCTACAAATTAAATACCTTTCTATTTATAACTTCTCTGTGTCATGCACTTATACATTATTATACATACATATATATTATAAATATGTTACACTTATATACCAATTATGCATCATGTTTTTTTTCTTCTTTCTGTACACATAATCATTTTTATGTTAAAATATGTAAAAGCCCTTTGGGGCGTTAATAAATAAATAAATAAAATAAATGAATATATGACGCTAATGTGAATGGAAGAAGAAGCCGGGGACGTCCGAGGAAGACATAGCACTATCAAATTAATCAAATCTTAAAAATCAGTACCAAATATTGGAGATATATTTAGTCAAGTTTCTATTATAAAAATTTGTACGGAGATAAATTATAAAGAAAATCAGGAATATTACAAATTTATGAAAAATGTAATCAATTCATAATACCTAATTTTAAAACAACTCGAATGCAAAACCATTATATATATCAAGCCATAAAAAAAATGCAATAACTTCCCCATTGTAATGTGCTATATTAATGACCAATCAGAACAAATAAATAAAATTATACTCTTCTTTCAAAAAAAAAAATTAAATAAATATATCATTCAAAACATTTTATAAATAGAAGCAAATTAATTATTATGTACCTACCAATTAAGAATCGTGGTTCCCTTATCGGACACAAAAACTCCTCTTTTCTGATAAGGTATATACGACCAAGAAAACCCTTTAATTATTTTTTGTTTTAAATTACTTGTTATGCGACTTATAAGAAATATATATATGTTTTTTTTAATACTTGAATCGGCTCATGTCAGAAGTCGGAATAACCGAAGAGATTCTATGAGACGTTGTATTAATGTGAATGAAGTAAGAAGTGTATGCCAAGTTCGAGTAGTTTGGCGGTCCGTCCTCTCTGCCTACCTCTGCGAGGAAATAGCGTGATGGTTAATTGGTTAGTTAGATACAAACATAAAAACTATAGATATGCTAAATTTATTTTTAAAAAAGGACAAAAAGTGTATGTTAGCTGAGAGTGGTGATTTCGCTTTACCCATGTTATCCCTTATGTTGAAACCTTATGTATGCTCGATATTATCATGATTATTTAATTATTATTACTTACTTATTACTATTTACTTCTTATTGCTTACTTATTACTAGTTACTTATTACTATTTACTCATAATTTTATTCTTTTTACTTACACATTATTATTTACTTCTACTATTTACATAATTTTATATACATATTAACTATTTTTATTTTTATTATTATGTACTTATTACTATTTACGTAATTTTATTTACTTATTATTATTTACCTATTTTTATTATGATGTTCTTATTACTATTTACATAATTTTATTTAGTTATTATTATTTACCTATTTTTATTATGATGTACTTATTACTATTTACATCATTTTATTTACTTATTATTATTTACCTATTTTTATTATTATTTGCTTACTACTATTTACTGATTATTATTTACTAGTTATTATTATTTTAATATTATTATTTAATTTTTATTATTTACTTACTATTATTTACTTATTATTATTTACCTATTTTTATTATGATGTACTTATTACTATTTACATCATTTTATTTACTTATTATTATTTACCTATTTTTATTATTATTTGCTTACTACTATTTACTGATTATTATTTACTAGTTATTATTATTTTAATATTATTATTTAATTTTTATTATTTACTTACTATTATTTACTTATTAGTATTTAATATTTATTATTAAATTTTAAAGCCACTCATCTCTCAACACAGGACAATCCTAGTGAGATGAGTGGCTTATGTTTTTGTTTTTATATTTAAATCTACGAATAAATAAATCAATAAAATATTGTTTTTTGGTCAATCTGTATTTGTTACATTATTGCTGTTTACTGTTATTGGCGCTATAGAAGTATTCCAATTATTATTATTATTATTATTATTAGACTATTTCGTTTTGATTATTAGTATTTTTCAAATTTTAATTTCATTATTTGTTTAACCTTTTTTAGTTCAGTTCAGCATGTAATGCTGCCTTCATTTTAGTAATTACTCAGTGTGAATGTAACCAAACCAATTACTGAAAATCCCGTTGTTAACCTTGATATTACAACTTGATTTTAGTATAAAATCGATCAGTATTCAACAACTTTTTATAATATAAATAAAATATCTAATCATCTTTACAATAAAAACAACAGCACACATCTTTAAAATGATTTTTGAAACAAGGGGCGCTATTCCGGTTCTTTTTAAGGAAGATTAAGGAACTTTTTCCTTAGGGTTATAGGTTTCTTATTTAACTGTGGTTCCGATACTCTCGGATGACAGCTGTCAGTTGAATTCAGCAAGTGACATTCATCAAAAATGTCAATATTTGCGATGTTTTAACAAGAAGAAAACTCAATATTAAGTATTTTACCAATTACGTTACTATTTACTTTAAACATAATTAGCCAGTAAACATTATTAAACATTATATAGATGTTGATGTCTTTGACAATTCACGTCAAGTGCAAATTCAAATGTCACTTTTAGAACTAGACACAACCTTTTTATAAAACGTGATTCTTCGCTAAAAGTCTTACTTATGGTATTTAAAAATAAAATAAAAATGTTTTAAAATGAATTATAAAATAACGCAATGGTTTTTAAACGTTTTAGTTCAAAATCTTATGTCACTTGAAGATATTTCATCAATTTGTGTTTTCAAATAATCTCTTGACTATCTATTTAGGATCTTTTTACTATGTCTCACCGGAATTCTTCAGTTAATCAAGAAGTCTTTAACCCTAAGGAAAAATGTAAGGAATCTTCCTTAAAAAGAACGGGAATAGCCCCCCTGGTTGATATATAAAGTAATATTATGAATAAATTCCAAATACCAGATAAGTCAAGTTTTCTAAAATCGTGCTACAACAATACTGAAAGTAAAATCATGGTTTGTCACCCCTGACACCCAAAATTGCATATAAACCATAGTTTAAGCATTAATTGTACCAGTCTAAAGATAGCCGTCACAGACTGAAACCGGTCACGGTCAAAAATAAAAGTGGAATAAAGTTAAAAAGTGTATTCTATTTAGTCAAAGCAATAATTTATCTCAAATAATGCAATTTATTATATTCAAATTTCAAAGTCATAAATAACATCAACTGCCTAATTCTCTCTTCTTTTCTCATGAAACTCTCAGTAAACAATAACCTTTTAATTTATTTTTTATAACTATAAATCTTGAACATGAAGTAAGATATCGGTGTAAATGGCCTAAATTGTACTGGTCTCATTAGCTAAGTTGGTTAAGCGGTTACCCCGGATAGGTAGAGGTCCTGGGTTCGAGTCCCAGATGCGACTGAAATCTTTTTAATTTCTGTTGTTTTTTCGGTTTCGTGGTTCATTTGGGATGTGTTAATATTATCTTCTTCAATGATTAATAACCTTTTAACTTACTCTAGACATTCAATCCTCGCTAGAATATGCGAATTAATCGACAAAAATATATTCAGTGTTAACAACGACAGCGTTTTTATCTAGTTCGAGTTCAATCACCCATCTTCCTCAAAATTTTCTTGATATTTTTCAAATCATCCCAAATCCAAGATTGACAACCTTGGGCGAGATCGAGTACTTCCTTACGCAGCCATTTACAATATTTTAATAAAAGCCTCATTAGCGATTAAATGGTTTAAACTGACTGATCAATCAAAGTTCCGTTTTTGAGTAAAGTTCTCCCTCCGGGGCGATACTGATTACCTAATACTCTAGAAATAATATCATAATTGCCTAAATGGAAATTGTACGGTTGTTTTCCGAGGTTGCGCGGTTTACAGTCTCCATGGACTAAACGCCCTTACTGAATAGCCACGTTTTTATTTAATTATTTACGCCCATTGCAGACTTTTACATGGATATTTACAAATAATATTGAAATGGTACATATGTATTATCATAGATAATATAAAAAGAAATAACATAATTTGACAATTTTATCAAGAGTTAAATAGTTTCAAATAACCTATCTCTAATCAATGAAAAACCATCCAAGTATTTGTTCCCCAGATGTTGAATCCGTCGCATAGGGGAATAATATTGCGACGCTGAAGTTGAATTGTCACAATAAAATGGTAGGTACCTGAAAACCAATCAAATATAGCTGTTCAGGGGAATAAAAGATTGAATGAACAATCTTAAATATACATGTTAACTAACTAACTAACCTTCACGCCGTTTCCCCGCAGGGGTAGGCAGAGAGGACGGACCGCCAAACAACTCGATCTTGGCATACACTTCTTGCTTCATTCACATTCATACATCGTCTCATACATTCTCTTCTATTATTACGACTTCTGACATGGCCCTTCTCAAGTATTTGATCCACGTGCCATGTCTTCCTCGGGCGTCCCCGGCTTCTTCTTCCATTCACATTCGCGTCACACATTCTTCTTACGCTCCTTTCTTCGTTCATTCGCTCCACATATACATGTTAAATCGCAAATAACTCTACGTTCAGATAATTTAATTAAATTTAATTAATAAAGTAAATAATCGTAGGTCAAGGTATTCTCTCGGAATACCCATTCTAAAATTTACGTATCTTAAGAATTTAAGTTGGATTCTTTCAATAGAGTGTGAATGAACTTCATAATTGGGAGACCAAACTGGGGAAATGTATTCGATATGACTTCTCACTAGTGACATATACAATGTTTTTATAATATTGATATTATTGGAGTCACTTGATACTCTTAAAACAAATCTATTTTTTTAACCTCCCTCTTGCACTTTCTTTCCCTTTCCCTACTTGCTTCATATATATCGTATTATAAAATGTTTGTGTACAGTGCCAGGAACATTTCTCCCTCTTCCTGTGTCTACTGTGGTTAGAGGTGCATAAATGTATAGATAATCTTCTCTACCCAGTAGGGCTTTTATTTATTTTTATTTCAAAGAATTGTACACTCTGTTTTATGTGCTAGCGGCGCTTGCTGATGGAAATCTTATATTTAAGCCCGCTCACTAAGGTAATGGAGGGTATAAGATGGAATTTGAGCGACTTGCTTCAATATTGCAATATTCACGAAAATAGGGATGCCTTAGCCCCACTGGCTCCGGATAGACAGCTTACGAAATACTTTTTTTCACCACCATAGAAATCGCAACACAAAAATTATACCTTATTCTTCCAAAAGAAAATTTTACATTTTTTGTCTAAACGTGCAACGAAAATATGTTCGTTCCCAACACCAAAAACTGCTACTCTTTTCTCCACTATATAAAACACTTCCCACGGAGAGAGGTGTGAAAAATCCAATAACGAGTTGCCACAGTTACGGCTTTAACTAGGGGACGTTTTACCCCACCACCCCCTGGTGACGTGACAAAACCTACAATACAACTACGTACCCCGTAACTTCCCACCCACCGCGTGGATAACGAATTGAGCCAGAGAATTTTAAAATACGTTACTTCGTTGTTTACTTTCGTACTTAACTAACTGCGCAGTTTCGAGATTTTTACCTGAGTTTCGACGTCGGCTCATAAAGCTGAGTGATACTAACTTTTATCAATATTTTTAGTACTCAATTTTATAATAATATTTGTTTTTCTCATTTCTTAAGTACTTAACTATTATAATATACTCAAATTATCTGGTATACTTAAACAATTACTCGATGAGGCGACGGAATTCAATTGACAGATGTGTTATGAAATTACGCACAATTTTCGTTCTTATTTGTATGACACGCCAAATCTAGTATTCATTGGTTGATTTCTTCGATAGGTGTGTAGTTATTTTGTGGCGTCATTATTAGTACTCCGGTGAAGAAGCAAATCCAGACATGCCGCATGAGCTTTTTTTACAAGGCGTCATTAACACACTCCGAATACAGTATAACCACGTATACAGCGCGCTGTTCGGCCTCCCTTGGTGATGCAGCGCCCCGCAGATGTTCGCAGTGGGAAGGGTGCATGGGTTCACAGGTTTAATGCGCCACAGAGTAGCCGGTACCAGTCCAAACCGTCACGAAGTGGCAGGGCGCGCCCCTACACCATAGATAGCGAATTTCCCTCAAGCATGTCTATTTAAAACAATTGTGTAAACAAATTACTTCTTTTTAATTATTTTTCCATTAATGTCCGAGAATTGAATCAGAATTATAGTAATCAAACAAGCAATTGACCAGTGGCTGAGTTGGCATCGCGTTTGGGTCTCACCCAGGCGTCGTGAGTTCAATTCTTCGGCTGGCTAAGTCCTCCATTACGACACAAGCAACATCTTCCACTTAATGTGATGGTAGTAGGAGATTTTCAAATGTTGTCAGGTTATTCGTAACCAGGGAATATTTGTCATTCTTTAAAAAAAACAAAAATGTGTCCTAATAAGACTAGTAGTCTATTATCTCTGCTTACCCCTCCGGGGAAACGATGTCAGTTATAATAAGATAAAATGTCAGTAAATTCGGATCCAACTGACAAAAAATTTCAGGCAATCCGCTCCCGGTACTACCCTTAACTCGGACGTGATCAAGACAGTGAGAGCGGCGATAGAATTAATGAGAAGGGAGCAACCAACCCTCTACCTGCCCCAACCACCGCCTCTCATCGTCTACCCCTATACCGCCTACCGCCCACCGCCCGAGGGATGAAGGCTTTTTGTTTATAGTACACGTTATTATTTTCTCATCGCCGGAATAATAATAATGCTTGTAGCGAAAATGCCAACTTCTTGCGGCTTCTTGTATTTTGGGTTCAGACTTATTTGAGGTATTGTGAATATAAGAGTCATCTTTCCTATATTAACAATTTTGTGGCAATATTACATTATTCATTACTGGATACGATTATATATTTCTGTATTTAACCTTCGGCATGCCAAGATGTAAAACAAATCTTACTTTATCGAAGGAATCACTTTGTGGCTTGACATTTTAATGTACATTCATGTAACACATGTGTACATTCCTGAAGAAGGTAGAGTCCAACCGAAACCGTGGTCAACTTAAAACAAAAACAAACAAAAAAACATTTAAATCTTACTTTGCCATAAGGGCGAGAGGGACGTCGGAGCGGAATTATTTATTATTTCGAAATATTGATAGTATTATTACGCGATACGATAAACATAATGTTTTTAAATAGAAAAATATTTTATAAATTTACATAGGCTTTAGTATTTATCAAAATCTAATCAGAATATGATTTTTAAAGCGGAGAAAAATATTTATAATCCTTTCTCGTTACGTTTTTGTAAATAAACTTCACCAAAGATTTATAATCCGCATTAATTTAAAAAAAAAACGTTAAAGAGACATATTGTTAATGAAAAAATTAAACTACACACATTAATTTTTAAATTTATCTCAACGACAAGTTAAAGAAAAACTTTCACAGCATTTTTTAAGGATATTCAACTTTTTAAATATTTTTGTAAAACATGCGTAGAACGGTCAGAAATGTGTAATATTTCTATAAATGCTAAGCCCATGCAAATTAAAAAAAAACGTTATAAATAGTTTTATTTTTTAAAACACCATGTTTATCGTATTGCAAAATAATATTATAATTATTTTCAATTTACAAATAATAACTCTCCAACGTCCCTCTCCCCGTTAAGGGATAACTCAGATATCCCACGCACTTAAATGCGTCCTAATAATACCACTTTTTTATATGAATATCGCACAAGAGTCCCGAACTGCTCCCAACCGTCTGGAGCCAGTGATACTATGGCATTCCCAATTGGGGAATGTTGTGAGCCTGAAGGTATTGGGGAGGGGAAGGAGAAAGAGGAGAGGAAGGTGGGGAAAAGGGGAAATAGTCAAAAATCACCACAAGGGCACTGTACATTTTTTTTTCCAATTCTCTATCTTATCACTAACTGTAGACAATCTATTATTACTACTTATGATTAACTACCGGTTCATTGATCTATAATACCAAATTATACGTACAATGCTTTTGACCCATGAACGTGATGCCGCGTTAAAATATACAGGCTATTAATATTATGTACAGTCAGATAATATTATCCAGGACCATACTTACCTAGCAGGTCACTTGAGATAAACACTCTTTATAAGCGAAATTTATTCACGGTTTTGGACGCAGACGACATGATTTTGGAAAACACATGTTATTGAAAACACATTTTATCATTAGAATGTCTTTTTTACATTTTTTTTCATAAATTTTATTGCAGATGCTCCTTGTGGCTTACACATTTTCGCTCGCACGTCCTTTCCACAAAATTATTGACGGTTATCTTTTCGTATGATTGTAAAGCTCTACCCGAATATATTTGCAATCTAGATAGTGTCTCGGAGACACTATCTAGATTGCAAATATATTCTGTTAGTACTTTGGAGTCATACAAAAAGATGGCGGCCAATAATATGGGAAATAATTGAGGATAATATTTGTCTTAAATTTGAAGTATGATATCGATAAAAACGACGTAAAATAAACAGGTATCGTTAGTGGTTAGAACGATATCCCGGTAAGACAAAGGTCTTGGGTTCGATTCCCGGATGTGACTAATGCCTTTTTTAATGTATATGTATCTTTCTGTTTCATGTTTCATTTGAGATTTGTAAATATTATCTCTTCAATGATTAATTTTTTTTTCTATATTTTTGAACAAATTTTTTTCATTTGTTGCGTTCGATAAATACTTATGTATTGTTATTATTTTATTCAATGTATTGCAGAATATTGCCTAAAATGTGAACTTCGTATTCAGTAACAGCTGCTGTGCGTATATGATGGATAAATGGGGCCTAAAGGATTCCGATCTATATAATATCAGTGTTAAAAATTTGCGTTTTAATCTTACAAGTAACAATAATCCATTTGCATCTACTTCTCGAACCAACTCAATACATCAATAAAGTCCGACACTTACAACCGTTGGCTAATCGAGTACTTCCTGCCGCAGACATTGGTCCTTCGAGCCGGATTCTCAGTAACGAACTTTGAGAATGTGGACATAACACGTCGTAGAAAAATGTCCAGTTTCCCTATGGCACATCTGTGCTGAACCAAGTGACTCCCGATGCCGTCGGCTGGCTGAATAACCTCAGCATCCCACTATGACCTCCACCAACTCTCCTCCACCATACGTAGAAGAAGAAGCAATATTGAAATAGTTAGAGAGACGGGTCAACTTAGTTGAGAGCACTAGCAAAGAAATAAGAAAGAAATAAAATAAAAGAAAGACAAGATATCAAATCGAAAGATGTTTTATCGATTGCCAAAAATTTACGAAATGCGACAAAATACCCACAGAAAAAAGCTGACATATTTGAAATGAATGTTGCAAAATTTCACACTTTTCCAACAAGCCCGCATGTAAGAATATGTTTCTCAGTTCGCCGTATCTTTGAACACGAAACAACTTTTGCTGTGTTTATATTAGGTATTTTATTTGCAGAACCCTTTCCCGCGGCACTTATTACCATAAACAAATAATAAATACTCACCATAGACATGTAGCTGGGGGCTTTTTAATGGTGGTAGACCAGGAAAGTTCATAGACGGCCCTCCATATAAAATCCCTCACATTGGACTCGTGTAAGGGTGGATTATGCAGCAAGAGAAGATGCTAATTATCATGAAAATTGTACCAAACTACTATGTAAACGTTTTCGTTAAAGAAAAGCATGAATTACGCCATAAATCACATAAACCCATTGAGGTATATAAATGTGTGTTTATACCAGTGATGAACAACCTTTATAGCCTGAAGGCCAAATGATCAGTTTTAAATTTTTTAAATTTGTTCGCGGGCCGCAGGAGGTCAGGTACCTACAGCTTAACATGGTTGACTTTGCAGTCGGTGGCTTCGCTAGTATTGATTTTTTAAATGTATATATTTTTAAAATTTATCCGTTAAAATAAATCAATCATAAATCATATAAACGAAGCGCCTTAAACGAAAAAATTTCCATCTTAAAACGTTCGTTCCTTGCAAAAACAACGTAAAATTTTGTTCCGGTTCGTGAATTAGGAAGGGGGGTGAAGCGGCTGTCGATGTCGCCCGAATCCTTCCGACCGCGAACGAATAACGAACGGAGACATCTGGGTTACCGGCGTGCCAACTTCAATTTCTATTTGAGTGTTTTAACATTAAAAAATCCTATTTTCAGGAATATTTGTTATGGTAAAAACGGTGAAAGGCTACATCATTGCTTTTTCTATTTTTTCCAGAATGACATGTCCAGTCATGTAGGCATTTTGCAGTTATCATTGGATATCCATACCCGGCGAGCGCTTGTAATCGACTGAATCTCGTGTTATCTCTATGATGCCAATTGGCCGCACGTTGTTGCTCATATTTGGAATGCTGATGTTCTCTTCTTAAAATCCATAATGCAGCTCTGCTACCAAATCGTCGGTCACGTGAAGCGATTTCGACGCTGCTATGTTATCGCAACGAATGATCGCTCATTCCTCCAGTCATTAGTAGAGAGTCACATGGAGCTCAGGAGGAATGCCTGGAGTTGCGAGTAAGAAATAGCGAACGAACTGTCAAAAAATTTTCGTTCGTACCTCGTTCTGTGTTTTTGAAACGGCTGTTTGGTTTGAATTGTGCCGAGGAAACAATTGTTAAATAAAATAGAAAGGTCTCGCAAAAAAAAAACAAATGAGCTCGCGACTGGAGGTCCACTTCCGCATGTTTCGATTTACGCAAAAAAAACATCACCAAAGTGGGTGTTGTTTTTTTTTTTTGTTGCTCGAAATAAAAGAAATCACACTAATGGGTGTTTTATTTATTTTAAGTATGAGATTTTGAACTTAAAACATTTTTTTTAGGTCTGATACTTTATTTTTTTCTCAGCCTATAAAAAGAGTTGCCAATAAAATGCTCAGTTGAACGAAAGGCAAAGGTGTATTCTATTTGCAGTATTTAATTAAATCATCTATGACATTTCCAGGCCATTAAAATTTCAAAGCAAAACAAATGATTTTGCATTGCTTCCCATTGAATCGCCTTAAGCTTAAGTATTTGATTGAGTTTTAGATTTCTCAATAATGTCTAAAATTGGTCTTAATGTACGAGACGTGTAGGATCCGCATAAAAGCACCGGCACACAGGGACGCGCGACTATTGCGATTTGCTAATACCCTTGAGAACGACGTTTGGTAGCTTCCCAATAGAGATTTTCTCGTTCAGAGCGTACTCGACTTATGGCAACAGCTAATATGGTCGGTCGCTGAGGTAGCGGGTGGTGACATCAGCGGTTACTGTGTGTATTAGACTGTTCTTGTCTGGTAGAGGCAAGTCAAGGTATTCAAGGGAGGACATGTTGTCTGTTCTGTACTATACGGCGCGCGGCACGGCCGAATATTGCGTGTACGTCTTGTGAAATCTCGGCTCGATATTGCATTTGTGTTGCAATCTTGACTTGCTATTGCATTTGTGATGCATATAGGCTCTTTACTCGGTGTTGTGAAATACCAGCTCTCGGCTTGGTTATTGCACGTGTTGTGCAATAATTTATATTCGGTTATAAAGAAATATATTTTATCTATTTAAATTAGTCCACTCTGTAGACACGTTCGATACACCAGAAAACTTTTTATTTTATTATTAAAAAAAATGAGTTCTTAACGTTTTTCTTTTTGAGAAACTTTAAAGACTTTTTTTTAAATTCGCAGTAATCATAACAGGCCATTCAGTGATATTTTTTTCTTTCTTCATCATGCAAATTTGCCTACTAGCTTTACGAACAAACTCTCTTCGAAAAAATATTGTTATTTCTTCATTGAAACTTTTGCCACATTCGAACTGGATGCGGGGAAACTGTTTTACATTTTCCAATTCGGAAAACGGGGAAATCTGTACACAATTTGCATGCGAGTACTTTGCAAAGTCGTAAATGACTGAACGCGATTCAAACGACTGTAGAATAAACATCAATTGTATTAATAGCACGAGAGGTGTTTAAATAAAACATTTTCTATTTTCGTTCACTTTGAGCTTTTTTAAAAGCACGAACTTCAAGTTACAAGATTAATTTTCGAGCACTTCTGCTAATATTTTTTAAGCCATGGCACTCTACACCTACCCCTACCCCTACCCCTACCCCTACCCCTACCCCTACCCCTACCCCTACCCCAACTACTACCTCTACCCCTACCACTACCTCTACCCCTACTCCTACCCCAGCCCTTACCCCTATGAGGTTAAGTGTGAGTCTTATCTCATTACTATAAAACATATTCAACTGTACTGCTGAAAAAATGTTAAATGTTTAAAGCCCAATTTGGGTGTAAATAAATAAATAAAAAAACAACTACCGTACATAATAAAAATAAATATTTAAAACAATTTAAAAAAGATAGGTAGATAGATACTTTCAGTATCGCCCCGGTGAAATATCACTAATAGATTGAGATACCTTTAGCCGAGTTTTGTGACCAGATCTGAATATCCAGATACTTCCTAATATACTCCCTTCTCCCTTTTTTCCCTTCCCCACTCCTTTCAGCCTCAAAATATACCTCATTTGAGGATGCCATAGTCCCACTGGCTTCGATCAGTTGGGAGCGGTTTGGATTTATGTGCGGTAATACTTTTGCTATAAAATATCGTTTTTTAAATGGAACCCAAATAATCATGTGACATTACACAAAACGGAAAAGGACGGAATGCTTGGGAGAGAGTTTTCCCACGTGGTCTATCTTTCAAGTATCTATGGTTTCACTACAAATAAAGTGATATCTGAGGTACACATAATTCAAAACAGGGAACCGCGTAACATTTTTGGCTTGCCATGACATACACCCGTTAAAGAAATTTACCTAGTATTACCGTTTAAGATTATTCATAGCCATGAGATAACAAACGCTTTTTTAAATATGATTTAATGCCATACTCACACAAATATAAAACTTAACTATAATCACGATGTTCACCAATATAATTACGACAACACCACAAACTATACATATCAAAAACACACTTTACAAAATACGGACTGAAATCATTGGAATACATTTTTTTTTACAGTACACAGTTTACGCAGGAGGCTCTGAAGGAAATAATTTCCTTCGGGGCATATGTCATCTTTGGAGATGCTATGTGGGGGGTTTTTAAGGGGATAGGAAGGAGTTAACCTACGTCTTGAAGTTGTAGGAGGGAGGAAACACAAGAACGAGTCGTAGAAGCGACTCGTTCTCATGTGACAAATGTCAACCATGTACAAACGTTGGGCGTAGATTTGGCGTGTTTCCCGGCTGTGCACCGGTGCCGAACAGATCAATGACGCTAGTTCCTCAGAGCATCTTCCATTAAAACACCGCTATAACAAGGACAGCTTTCCCACCTGACGTCTGTGCTCCAAAGATTGCAATCCGTTTGTTAAGACAGGTGAATCTATCAAACGGACGGTCCGTTTCTGCAGAGTCAAGGGTTTTTTCAGCAGAGCGACTCGACTGCTTAACGATGCTGCATTGACCGTTGACATTTTTAATATCACTTACAGCAATTTTGAGACTATCTCTTAACCCATGTTACAAAATATTTATAAAATTGCCTAATCGACTTTTTATACTTTACCTATCAACCTGTCACTTCTTGTACGTTTAATACTGATTATCATCATCGGTATTGTTAAATTCATACATAAATTATACAATTACTTACTTGTCCTATTTGTTATTTTTAATACTTCTCTATGTATGTTTTTTACAATTCTCATCTTTCAACCTCTGTTATATATAAATGTTCAACTCTTTTATAGAGAGTATAAAAAAAATTTCAGAACTGAAACGTTGCTTGAAATTACTTAATCCGAGTATGGGGACCAGATCTGAATAGCCAGGTACCTACTTCCTAACGTTCCTCTTCCCAATCTCCTTCCCTTTTCACATCATTCAGCTTCACAATGTACCCCAGTTGAGTATTCAGTAGTATTCACATCAAACTAGCCAGTGAAAATGAAGCCTTTGCCAATGGAGCATTGTACACATTCTATTTTTTCATTTTTTTTATAAAGGCACATATATCCACGTTTTTCATTATCGTGATGAATTTATTTGACAAGGCGGTAAGTATTCGTTAAAAAACGTTAATGGTCGGTAATGATTCATGATGCTAATGAAAGTATTTTAATTTGAATACAGATGTGAGTAACTCAGAGGCGTTGAGTGAGCTGCTTACTCCCACGCCCTTCATTCTTATCTCAACAAGGCCGACTGATGATGGTAACTTTAAAAAAATTGTGTGATTAATGTTTCGGATTAAACATGAAACGAGTATGACTGAAATAGCAATGCCATATCACGTGAGGCCAGGGCCGCCGTAAGGGATACAGTAACTTTCTCTAAGTATATTCCATTGAAATGTTTGGAGCGAGTATTTCAGAACAGCTCAAGTATCGGAGCTCTTTAGAAGCCCAAGTAAATCTGGCTTCAAAGAAACTGGGTGTCTTGCATAGGGCTAGCAGCATATTCAATAGTGTTCAACTGCTGGTCCTATACAAATCTTAAGTATGTACAATTAAATTTGGAAGTCATCTGCTTGATTCTGCGCAAAGGAGGGCGGTTCGTCTGATTGACAGTCGGTTGTTAACAGTTCGACTGCCATCTCTGATGCACAGACGCAATGTTATTATGCTGAGTCTGCTCTACAGATATTTCAATGGAGCCTGCTCGAAGTATAAACACGAGCAGCGTTGATCGACGGACACGAGCGGAACATTCGTTCACAGTTGATGTCGGCTTCATGAGAACGGGTCGTATCGTTTTTTTTAATAATCGAGCTACCGGCATCTGTCTTTCCTCCTGCATTTAATCCGGGCCTCTTCGAGGCCCGATTTTCCACGTCGTTCGACCTTCTGGCAATCTTAATAGTGCCCAAGCCAGTTACGACTTTTCTATGAAGAGTAACAATAGTTCGATATTAGGCTCCTCCCGGAGCATCGAGCTTCTTAATTATGAAATGCATTATTGTTTATTTGCGGCATGTTCCAAAGACCAGCATTCAGAATTGAAAAGTTGTTTGAAATGGCTTTAACCGTGTTGCCTACTTCCCCATCTTCGTCTTCCCATCTCCGTCCCCTCCCCACTATCTACAGCCTCACAACATATCCCAATTGGGGATGCCATAGTCTCACTGTCTCAGACGGATGAAAGCAAATAGAATAGTGCGGTAGTCACATAAAAAGGCCGCCCCTTATTTCGGCAACCCGTGTGCACAGCACCCATTGTATCTAGGATGTTTCGCCCCTGTATCTGTATGGACCGGTAAAACAATATTATTTGAAAGAATAATTTATAAAATCCTGGACTAGGCCAATCCGCAATTTTTCTCAATCGACAAAACAATAAAAAAACACCCGGCGTTTTTGGAAAAATCGCAGAGCGCGTTTCGTGTTTATACTTTCGTCGATGCATACAACATCTAATGTAGATCAATTCCATGAATCATTTTTTGTGCTCTTTGAAAGGGGATCTTAACTGGATTGAAAGCCCTAACCAAGGAATGGAAAAGGAACAAACATGTGATTGTAACGAATTTACTAAAGTTTTTTTTTATACTTGCCGAACGAAATATAATTAATATGTTTTTTTCTGTACTATTCTTTATACGTGATAATTACACTTTTTTTCTAGATGTAGCGTATTTTTTTTTTTTTTACAGTTACTCCACACAGGAGACCAAGGAGGAAATAATTTCCCTCAAGGACTATATCATCTTTGGGGATGCTGTGTGGAGGATCTTTTAGAGGATAGGAAGGAGTGAACTTGGGTCTTGAAGAGACCCATGTTATAGGATGGAGGAAACACAGAGACCGGCAGATCATTCCACAGCCGAGCTGTTGAACACAAGAACGAGTCGTAGAAGCGACCCGTTCTCATGTGACAAATGTCAACCGTGTGCAAATGTTGGGCGCGCGTTTGGCGTGTTTCCCGACTATGCACCGGTGCCGAAGGGATCAATGACGCTAGTTCCTCGGAGCATCTTCCATTAAAATACCGGTAGAACAAGGACAGCATTCCCACCCGACGTCTGTGCTCCAAAGATTGCAACCCATCGAGTCTATCAAACGGACCGCCCGTTTCTGCACAGAGACAAGGTTTTTTTTCAGATATTTTGGGACTCCCGACCAGAGGTGGCTGCCAAATTCTACAATGGGCGCACTTGCGATTTGTACAGGGTCAGCAGTTGTGTACTATTAAAGTATCTGCGGGCTCTGTACAATACGCCCAGCTTCTGAGAGGCTAACTTTACTCGGGTTTCGATGGAGCCCCCATACCTGAGCTGATCTCTTAAGGTTGCCATACTGTGTCAATACTAGCTTTTTTCCAATCTGTTTTGTATAATGGCACTTAATATGACCTAAACTTGTCAATTTGACTGCCCTAAAACGGGATTTGTTCCCAGTTGGACAGCCAAAGCTTTCGTGGGTGTTATGGTTTAAATAATGTGTGTTTCAAAATAAATAAAAATACATTTTTCTTTCTTATTTTATCATTGTAGAACTCAGCGGGTGAACAATTTAACAACATTTTTAAGATGATGCTTAAAGGTCAATTCACATCTACCAGCACCGCGCAGTGCAGAACACGACAGTGCAGACACGACAACATTAGTTACATTGCATTAACCTAGATTATCTATGTAAATACATTCATATTACAGCGGACGTAAGTTTAACCGCTATCTTTGTCACTTGGCGTCATTAGACGTAGATTTTTCTAAAAGTGAGAAGATGGATAACGAAAAATAGATTGAATTAGTCAAGGAATTTAGGTTGTAAAATAATAATAAACATGGGAAGGATTATATAATTATCAAACGTGTTGTGATGGACGCTAACGCTCATTTGGGGATAGGAAGAAGTGAACACGGTTCTTGAAGATACCCATGTTGTAGGAGGGAGGAAACACAGAGACCGGTAGATCATTCCACAGCTGAGCTGTTGAACACAAGAACGATTCGTAGAAGCGACCCGTTCTCATGTGACAAATGTCCACCGTGTACAAGTGTTGGGCGCGCGTTTAGCGTGTTTCTGGACTGTGCACCTATTCCAAAGGAATCAATGACGCTAGTTCCTCAAAGTATCTCCCATTAAAATACCTGTAGAACAAGGACAGCATTCCGACCTGTGTTCCAAAATTGCAAACCGTTTGTTAAGTTAAGCGAATCTATCAAACGGACAGCCCGTTTCTGCACAGAGTCAAGGGTTTTCCAGATATTTTGGGCGAAAATATCTGCGGGCTATGTGCGTCCAGCTTCTGAGAGGCTAACTTTATTCTGGCTTCGATGGAGGCCCCATACCTGAATTGGTCACTTAAGGTTACACCAAACACACCAATGAAAGGCTTGTTGGGAAAATTGCTTCCATTAAATGAGACTAGATTAGTTTTGATAAATAAAAAATACCATCCATTAATGTTACATTTGACTCTCCGATATATGACACAATGCTTTTCAGGTAAATGGCGATTTAATCATTTTTATTTAATTTTTCGTGTACTTCGGCAATTTGTAATTTTCATCAACACAGCTGCTCTCTGATTAAACAAACGTGATCTAACAGGAATGCCTTTTTTCTCTTATTTTTAGAGAATGTGATGTTTTTATGGTACACGTCAATACCACGAAACCAAAACAAAAATAGATCTTTCAACGGGGATTTTCCAAACAGGTTTCAAAAGAAATTTAATTAATTTGCAATGGGGTTTATAAGCAACAATAATTTAGACTTGTAGGAAAAGTCAACAGATGTCCCATAAAAATTGAAATAGGATAGTTTCTTCCGAGACACAATCTAAAAAGATTAAAAATAATTTCTGGCAGAATCTTGTAGACATGACAAAAAAAATTACAGTCAAAATATTTGGAAATTAATTAAAGATGTTATTAACCGTTTTTAGAAATCGATGTACGTTACCGTTAAAAATGGCGGTAGCTGTAGCTCAGTGGATGAGATCGTAATTTCCCGAATAGACCATTAGCTACTGGGTTCGAATCCCAGCTGCTACCGTCATATTTTTATTTTATGTGACGCCTATTCAGAATATATACGTATAATTATATATAATTATGTGTAGAATGTATAAATCTTTTTTTTACAGTGAATAAAAAATCATCTCATCAAAACTCCCAGTCTAAATTCATTCTGTGTGACCGTATGACGTCACGCGGTCACCGCGACTTTCCGCTTAGATGCGGGCTATTTTGGTGAATTTAAAAAAAAATCACTATGAGAATTAATGAGTAATTAACTTCCCTACCCATACGAACGTAATGATGTAGCCGCTATATTATCGCCCGAACGCAATAAGCCGTATCCCGTACGTTCAGGTACAAAAAAATCTATACCCGAAACCCACAAAACATCCGTATACGTCAAGCTTGTTCCTGCGTCATCTCGTTTAGTATTTAGAGGTCGGCCGAAGCTAACTAATGTGTTCGGGTATTTGTCTCTACCATACAAGTTACGTCACTAGTCACACGTATTGTTGCGAAATTGAATGAAAGGAAAACGAGTTTTTTTTTACCTACTATTTGAATAATTACCCTTTTTTTTACTGGAGTTCTTCACTATCAAAATTTGGATTTTCTGTTTTTTTTTTTTTTATAAATATGTACAAACTAAATTTCGTTTATCACATAAAATCTATTGTGAATATTTTTCTTACTGAGTCATGCCCGGGGATAAAATGGATCGATCCTGATCCCCTTTGTTGACTGATAGTTTGACACAAGTATTAAAGTTGACATACCTGGAACAAAAGAAAAAACATATTAGAATTACATTCAAAATGCATAGAGTAATAATTTTTTCTTTTTCAGTTGTTTTCAAAGGTTCACATATTCGTGTGTAGCGATAAAATTAGTCACCGAATTTACACATGTGTTGGTGTTGTACGGTACATGAACGACACCTGACAGTCTGGCATCTGAACGTTTTGTACCTACATCTATACGCTGAAAGCTGAGAGCCGTAGGAGCTAGGAGTCGTATGAACTGGGGTATGAGCTCATGAACTGGGAGTCGGCTCTTAACCGTTAGAGTGCTACCCAGCGCCATTGCGCTGTAAGCTTTAGTTACGTAAATTGCGACGCTGCGCTATTGTGATGCAGGGAGAGCACGTGTTCAATTTGAGCGTTGTATATTGCGGTTGGCGCGTGTCTTGATAACTGTATTTATTGTTTATCCTGTTAAAATAAATACACCCTAAAGGGAATCGATATTTTTCACCATGTCGAAAGTTAGTTCTATTGCGGATGATCGTAATGTATCAAATGACAGCGGCACTACGGACGACGAGACCTTTGTTCCCATAAATGAAGACAGTGACGACGGAAGTGACATTATTGGACATCACAATAAAAGATTGCAAATAGAAAGTGAATCTTCGGGTTCATTTTCAAAAACACAATTCTGAAGTGAAATAATGTTATATTTTTTAATATTTTTTGTAGTTGTAAATGTGTAGTTTTTTTAAATAGAACTATAATATTCGAAAACTTTCATTCTTTACTTGTATATTTAAAAAAAAATCATTAAAATTGACTGATTGTGCGAGTTATTGAATTTTTAATAAATACCGTACTTTTTTTATTTAAAAATACAGAATATCTGTAGCGATTTCTATACATATTTGCAAAATAAGCATAGAACTAAAACTGTTAATATGTATCGGCTCTTAAATGAGCCATCGTTCAATTGAGTCGTTCTTTTGAGTCTTTTTTCAGAGCTAAATATGCTTGTTTTATTGAAGAACTCACTATCAGTATTATTTTAGCTAAAATAATAATGATTTACGAGTAATTCCTTGTAGCGAAACCACATCAGTCGAAAAAAATCACATAGAAGCGATCTGTTTATAAATCTGTTTTTATAGGACCAATATGTTTACGGTTCGGAGGAAATCAAATGCGTTTTTTTACGCTATAGACGTGGTTTAATATTTATTAAATTTTTCAACCATTTGGACGACGGGTATTGCTGGGCTGGTTGATTCAAACCATATGGTGGCCAGGTTTTCAGTAAAATTATCTAGGATGTATAGGGAATGTTCAGAAAACTGAATTAAAAGTATTTGCTTTTTTTTAAAGTGAATTCCACAGAATTTAAAAAAGCGTGTGAGAGATTGTAGACGAACGTCTGGTCACTAAATACGTCTAAAGCCATTTAAAGCGACGTTTCTAATTCAAATTCTCAATGGTTGTATTTCACCGAGGCTATACTGAAAATATCTACCAAAATAAATCACGTCGTAAACATTCCCAAAACGTCTCTCTTTTTTTTTTGGAAGGATGAAAGTAGAGTAACGGCACCTGTGCATAGTCGGGAAACAAGACAAACGCGAGCTCCATTTAAAAAAATTAAAAAAATTATTTACATTTTATAAAAGAAAAAATACAATGCGAAAAGTCCCGATAAACTACTTTTCGCAGTTTGTCGAACGGGAGCTTGTTATTCAAAACTCAAAATGAATCGATAAGGTTACAAAATATTAAACATACAATAAAAACATAAACTAACTAACTAACCATCACGCCGTTTCCCCGCAGGGGTAGGCAGAGAGGACGGACCGCCAAACAACTCGATCTTGGCATACACTTCTTTCTTCATTTACATTCATACAGCGTCTCATACATTCTCTTCTATTATTCCGACTACATGGCCCGACTCAAGTATTTGATTCCCTTGATCGTGCCATGTCTTCCTCAGACATCCCCGGCTTCTTCTTCCATTCACATTTGCGTCATATATTCTCCTTACACTCCTCTCTTCGTTCATTCGCTCTACGTGCCCAAACCATCTAAGCGTCCCTTTCTTAATCTTGCTCACTACGCTTACATAAGCCTTGCATTCTTTACGAATCTCAACATTTTTCACTCGATCATACATGGTTTTACCACACATTCGTCTCAGAGATCTCATTTCTACAGCATTCAGTCTACTTTCATCCTTCCTCTGCTAGTTCCATGCCTCACTGCCATACATCAAGGTTGGTATCAACACTCCATTGTGGACTGCTAGCTTCGCTTCCTTGGATAACTTTTTGTTTGCGCCAACCGCGTTCAGTCCTCCGTTAATGGAGTTTCCTGCATTCACCCTTCTTTCAATATCCCTATCAGTCTTTCCATCTCTCGTAAACATAATTCCCAAATACACAAACTCATTGACCTGCTCCAAGTATTCATGATTCACAACTATATTGCATACCGTTTTCGTACTTTCTCTTTCGAACACCTTTAGACTTACTTACATTCATCATCAGCTCATTCTTCATACATACTTGGTTCATCCTAGATACAAGGGACTGTAGATCTTCCATACATAAACGACAGCAATAAATCAAACAATAATATTTCCTTTTTATCAAATACAAATAGCTTCTTTCAGCTAGCCAAGTTTTCAATGTATTTATTAATTATTAATTGATAAACTAAAGTTCTTAAAAACTTAACACAAGATTTCTGTGCATATCGCAAATGGTAACAATTATTATTTTTATAAACAATAATTATTAGCCTGAAACACTCATCCAAATTGAAAAAAACCTTTCCGAGCAAAGATAAATGTCGCCGACGGGACTCGAACCCGCACCCTTCTGATTGCCGGTCAGATGCTCTACCATTGAGGTACGTCGGCTTATCGCAAACCCGCCAAGTTAATCAATATATACTAGTGTTTCATTCAATAATTACTGTTTTTTATTATATTTCACCTGTAAATTATATTATTATATTTTGCGGGTTCGAGTCCCGTCGGCGACATTTATCTTTGCTCGGAAAGGTTTTTTTTCAATTTGGATGAGTGTTTCAGGCTAATAATTATTGTTTATAAAAATAATATTTATTAATTATTTAGTTTTAATACAGTTTTTTTATTATTTGTTTTTATTTCAGCTGTTAACATATTTAAACAACTAGGAACCATGTGATCTAAAGTTCTTTGTCCATATTTGTTTCTACGCTTAGGAACAATTAATCCCTCATTAAAATTGAGAGGAGTATTGTAAGTGTGCTCTAGTCTATTTGTATTACATATAGGGTTATTAATATATATGGACCGGTTATTATTTTTTTAGTATTCATATATTCCTGAGGATGATAGCATTGCTATCGAAACATGTGGAGATATTTATTTATTTTTATAAAAGTGGTGTAAACAAAGTATATCTTTAATTATTTGATTAATTGTGTCATTAAAAATGTCTATTTCATTACAAGAGCAGTGGCAATTGTAATTTCTTAATATCCGCGGTAAAGGTGAGAAATATTCCGTATTTGTATTTTTTTTTATATGAATACCGCACAAGAGTCCCAACTGCTCCCAACCGTCTGGAGCCAGTGAGACTATGGCATTCCCAATTGGGGAATGTTGTGAGGCTGAAGATACTGGGTAGGGGAAGGAGAAGGGGAAGAGGTAGGTGGGGAAATACCTGGCTATTCAGATCTGGTCACCAAACACGGCTAAAAGCCATTTCAAGCAACGTTTCAATTCTGAATGGTGGTCTTTCACCAGGGCGATACCGAGAGTATCTTCCACTCTGGAACGTGCGCAAATATAGTATATATTATTTTTAAATTAATTAATTGTGAAAGAAAACACAAATTAATTAAATGAAATTTACTTGCGCACGCCGGGATTTGAACCCGCGACCTTCGGATTCGTTGTCGGAGAGCCTTACCCCTCGACCGTGGAGGCCGTCAAACCCAGGCGTCGTGAGTTCAATTCCTCGGCTGGCTATGTCCTCCATTGTGACACAAGCAAGATAACCGCTTACTGTGATGGTAGTAGGAGATTTTCAAATATTGTCAGGTTATTCGTAACAGGGGAATATTTGTTTTTATTTAAAAAAATAAAAAAAATATTAAAAAATTTGCTGAAATTTAGTACCACAGAATTGATCTTACTGAAAGAATTTTGAGATAAAAGTATGAAATATTGTATAAAAGTAATGGTTGACAACTTCAGGTGAGAATAGATCATTTCTACGACTCGTTCCCGAGTTCCACAGCCCAATTGAAACGATTTTTCGGCCTCTGTGTTTCCTCCCCCCTCCAGCATGGGTCTCTTCAAATACATGGTCACTCAATCCTCTCCTCAAAGACGACATAATCCCTAAAGTAAATTATTTTCCTCAGAGTCTCCTGTATAGTAGAGTTAATGTATAAAAAATAAAAAATGGCGTGATGGCAAATGTTCAGGTCTTCCCACCAAATGCGTGGTGGGCCGGATCGGGAAAGACCGATTGAAGGAGAACGCACAGGGATTGATTAATACACACAAACATCATAATTTAAATACGGGGAAACACATTATTAATGTAAAAAATAATAGATAATTTTAATTATTTTCTGACTATATCGGTTTTATTGATAATAAGTGATTATTTTTAAAAACCCGTCCAAATTAGAATTGCGTGGGAGAGAATAAAATCATA
>JAHDVE020002996.1:0-97673 GCA_022606495.2 Halesus radiatus | reverse complement strand
GAGCGGCGAGTCTGCGAGCGGTAGGGCAGCGAGCGGCTTAGCAGCCTGCGGTAGGCCTGCGAGCGGCGAGGCTGCGAACGGTAGAGCAGCGGGCGGCAGGGCTGCGGGGGGTGCGGGCTGCGAACGGTAGAACAGCGGGCGGCAGGGCACCGGGCCGCAGGGCTGCGGGGGGGGCGGGCAGCGAGCGGTAGAGCAGCGTGAGGCATGGCACCGGGCGGCAGGGCTGCGGGAGGGGCGGGCTGCGAACAGTAGAGCAGCGGGCGGCAGGGCACCGGGCCTCAGGGCTGCGGGGGGGGCGGGCTGCGAGCGATAGAGCAGCAGGGCAGGCGGCAGGGCTGCGGGGGGGGGCCGGCTGCAAGCGGTAGAACAGCGGGCGGCAGGGCACCGGGCCGCAGGGCTGCGGGGGGGGCGGGCTGCGAACGGTAGAGCAGCGTGCGGCAAGGCACCGGGCGGCAGGGGACCGGGGGGCGCGGCTGCGGCCGCCCCGGTCGCCTTGGGATCGTTAATATTTCCCCCCCTCAAGGATGATCTTCCTAGAGCGTAGTGAAGAGGCCATCTCTGCTCCGCAGAAGGATCCGGCTCGAAGGACCAGCTTATGTACCAGACGTAATCTGGCACACCAGCGAACTGAAGAAGCCGACTGATCCCAATCCACGGAGCGAGGCTTGGAGGGGGAGGTAGCTCTCCTACCGTTCCTTTTGCAAGTAGGAACGGTACTGACGATAACGACTTTTGTTAATCTTGTCCGAGGCAGCTGCTTATTGGGTCCAGTCCGAGGCAGTAGTCCGATGGAGGTAAGCAGTGGTCAGAGTGAAACAAGGCGAGTGGTTCAGAAGTCAGAGCGGGCGGCGGGCAGAGAGGAGTACTTATCAGGCTGGCGGTCAAATGCTAACTCCCGCAAACTAGCGTTTGCAGGCTATTTATGCGGTCCACCAAGCGCGGACCGCCGGTGCCGTGTAGATGTCTAACAAGTCGGTCTCCCTCTCACCAACCGTACCGCTCCAACACTTTTATTCAGTCATTTCAGTTTGAGCGGTCTGGAGCGAACAAGCTCGCCAGACCGCCCGTTACATATATTAACAATCAAAACATAATTTAATAATAACTGTGCAGCTTTAAATATTCCGAGAGACGACGTCCGATACAATACCTATTAATATTTACATAATATTTAATGTGTATTATTATACGCTTATTAATATTTACTTATTATTTAACAATTATAATCTAAATTTTAATTTTTATTGTATATCTACTACTAATATTTACTTATTAATATTTACTATTATTTACTTATTAATATTTACTATCATTTACTTATTAATATTTACTATTATTTACTTATTAATATTTACTATCATTTACTTATTAATATTTACTACTCTTTATTCATGTATTATTATTTACTTATTAGTATTTACTGATCATCATTAAATTGTAAAGCCGCTCATCTCAACACAGGCCTGTCCTAGGGAGATGATTGTCTAATGTTTTTGTTGTTATATTTAAATTTGATGAAATTAAAAAAAAATTAAAAATAAATTGCACACACAAGAAAATTATAATTTCAGTTGAGCATTTTATTTTTCAGTCTAGAGTCCTTTTTTATACTGGTATTCCCAGTCCCCCCTTTATCCTCCCGTTTCTGTCGGTCTCATAGCATCAATCGACCCACACCTTGGGCCTTAGCTAAAAAGCCTTGTAAAATTGAGTTGGTAATGGGTTAATAAAATGAATGCACAATTTGTACGGAGAACACAATAAGTCTTTATTTCGGGTCTAATCAATTTACAAGTTAGTTAGCAATAATACGACAGTATAACAATTCAACAATAATGAAAAATATAATGATCTGAGAATCAGGTTACACCTGTCTCGGCCCTCCCGAAGGGAACATCATCGGTTCCCTCCGCCCTCCGGTTTACTCACCAGGATATACCTGTGTCAGTCCCACCGCTAGGGTTCTAATGAGTACTCTTCCTATGGGTCACTGAACTACAAGCAGACGATTGACTAAGCATCTCTTGTGTCAGACCTGCCGGAGGTGGCAGAAGGGGCGCGTTGGACACCAGGAAGTAACTCGCTCTCTGGAGCTATGACCTTTTATAGGTCATCACAGCTGTGACATCCCTTCCACGGGGTCACATCTCTAAGCCTGATTAACAGGTTGAAAAGGTAACCAATCGCATTCGTTCTAACTAGTGAGAGATGAAACGATCCGGGGGTGAGAAAGTATCCGAGATCGAAGATAACGATCATTAGACTTTTATTTTCCAACGTTAAGGCTAGTCGAGGGCGAAGCCTCATTCTGGGACGATGCTGTGATAATGGTTAGAAATACCTTTGCACCTAAAATAGCATCATATCGCGTTTTACGTGATATCACAGAAATATTTCAAGATGAACAAATGTCGACGGACTTGCTTATCGCAACGATAGGGGCTTTATTAGCCGAGTTACCGCAAATCTTTAAAAATTAGATCATTCAGCTCAATCTGGTGTACGGGGGTCTTAGACAATTCCCAAGGGAAAAGATACCCCGGGACTCAGTAAAATCGTTCGACAAACTTCTTCGAAAGGCGAGATCAATTGAGGAAAACGCTGCAGAAAAAGCTCAACATTTTAACTCATCCAAACCTCAAGAATCTTTTACCAGACACGACTGGGACCATTAAGACTCACATTATTTTAAAATCTGGTGGAATCTAGGGAAATTTTGATCCGAAATCCAGGGATTTTTTTTGGGGGAAAGCATCACTCATATCTATGCCATCACTGTTATGCCCCGACTACACGATCGCTCAAACTCGAACGTTTGGGCGATTGTGTAGAGGGATAGTTTGTATGCGTTGGGCCAACTTTGGCTCGAGTTCAGTGAGTTTGCCTGAGATCGCCCCGGTGGTGAACTAGTTGGCCCAACCTTCAAAATAGTTGGCCGAACTCGTAAAAACCGGCCTCCACACATTGGCCATTCAGTACGAGTTTTGCAGGCGATCTCGGCGGACGTACTGCGCGAAGAATAAAACATGATTGAACTATGTCTGTAATAATGAAAAAGACTCAAATATGCAACAAACCCATATTGTGTCGGACGCTTCATTGTTTTATAAATATGTAATTAACTGTATAAATTGTAGTTCATAAGAATAAATGTAAATTGTACGGAGCCAGAACTAGCAAATAAAGATTTAAGATTGCACGACTGGTCCGGCCCCAATAGCCAAACATTTTTGTGCAAACTTGTTCAAAACTATGAAATATTGTACAAGTGGCGATATGTGACCGCCACGGCTATTCCAAATAAAATGACAAGAGCGAGATGATGTGTGCGAGGGAGACGGGTGATGTCGGGTGAGCTCCCACGACGCTACTTGACGCAGATTGCTGGTCGATAGCATTGTGAGAAGCTAACTTGGCGCCCGGCGTAGCGCCTGGTTGGCATTTATGTAGAGGCCGAAAATGGCATTTTCGGCAGTCATCCAGCGACGCTTGAACCGACATCACCTCTGCTCCACCGACCGCTCTACCTCGCTCTTCTTGAAAACCGACCTGCCTTCTTCTTCTCTGACCCCCCGCTGACCCTTGGATTATCCCCCGGACTACCAACGCTCACGGAATCAGACCATCAAATCACCACGGACAAGGTCCGCAGAGCAGCATCCGAGTTTGCACAAAAGTGTGTATTGTGCAAACGGATTTGTACAGCCGCAGGAGTTTTTGCACAAAAAGGAATTTTGTGCAGAAGCAAAGTGATACAAAAATCGTCGTCGTTCCCTCTTGCAAAAGGGAACGATAGGTCGCCACCCCCTCCCCTCCAGCCCGCTTCGTAGATCGGGATCAGCCGGCCTCTACAGTTCGCTTGTGTGCCAGAATACGTCTGGTACACATATTATGCTAATAATAATAATAATTGTATAATTTGTATAGCGCCATTTTTTTATGAAAAATTACCTCAATAACGAAATGCACGAACAGTCTGAAATTTAAAGGTAGACAAAAATTGAGGGCGCTGGGTCGTTCAAAGGTTTTAAATGGCAACACGAATATGGCTCATGGGCATAATGGTCGAAGTGAATATTTTGTATTATTTAATTTAAAATGATGCCGCAAAGTGTATTATACAGTTATTGAAGATGTATTTTTTTTTCTATCATTTACATTTTACAAAAAAAAATACAATGAAAAAAAGTCCAGATAAACTACTTTTATTGTAATTTTTCTAACGGGAGTTTGTTATTCAAAACTCAAAATTTACAATAAGGTTACAAAGTATATATACCTATATAAAATAAAAACATATGTTACCAACTTAAACATAAATATTTCTCAAGAATCTTACTTAAAAATATTTCTCTATCTATATATTTTTTCTTTATACAATCGGTATTCATAAATGTGAATAGAAAGAAGAAATGAGTAAAATATTAAATAAATACTTAATTTGTAGTAATTTAAAAAATATTAATTAAAAAAAAAAATTACTAAGGGAAAGTGTAAGTAAGAAACTAAAGTAAGAGTGCACTAAGTATAGAGTCCCACCAGAACACCAGGGTCTAGGGGGCACTGATTAAGATAGAATTTGGAGCACATGCTCTAAGGATGAGAAGGAGGATATAATTTAATTAGGCGGTATACATGGCAACCTAGAGCCGATATGGAAATGTAGGATAAATAGGACTAAAGGAATGGATTGAGTGTTGTTTTTAATTTCTCGCCTCCTGCTTCTTCTTATTTCCCGCCTCTTCTTGTGTCCCGCTTCTTCTTGTTTCAGTTTCTAACTTCCTGCATTTATGTTTTGGTTTTTCTTTTCGTCGGTTTTCACTTCTTCTTCTTGCTTCTCGTTTCCAGTTTCCCGATGTTTCATGCTATTGATTTTTTGATTCCAACACAAAAAAGAAATTCACGATCTAAATAATAAAAAAAACAAAAAAATTGACTTGAGTCGTTTTTCTTCTGGACGCTTTGTTTACAATAAACTGTTAAATTCAAACGTGAAGCAAACCTCAAATCTGAATGCAAATTGCTATAATTGTTTAAAAATCAGCATAAATCAACAAAATAAAATTTATCAACTGACCACAATACCTTATTGGTCATTTCAGTACTGCTTTTGAAAACGTCCTCAAAGTTAGACAGGAATTTCCTAGCTAGAAATTCAGCTAAACAGCGTCGGAATACACAGTAAATAACTTCTCTCGTTCCACTGTTTATTGGTCTATTCATTTGAAATGATTTTTTAACTATTAATAAATAATTAAAGTAAACAACGATGATTGGGTATCATAGTTTTTGAAAAACAGCAAGGAAATGTTAAATACCTTGGTGTTGCCATAGAAATTACATGCTTAATTCAGAATTTATTATTTGTCTAGAATATTATGTATAATCGGGGCTAGTTGTAATATTTTTGCACTGCAATCTGACTCAAGCTATGAGTAAAAATAAAATACGCAGCTAAAACAGGCGCAATATCTATCGACAAGCGGTAGGAACTATCAAATTGAAATTCGTCATATTTTTCTAACATTTTGAAAGACAAAAACAAGTGAAGAGATATTTTTTATTGTGAAGTTCAAGAAACAAAGGATGGTTGATTTGATAATTGATATACTCGTATAATAGATACCCACTATTTATTTCCAGTATTATGAATATCTAATGAGAAATTAATTGTGTCAATAATATTATTAATTTCGGTAGACTTTCTATAAATATCAGTAGATCGTTTAGCTAAAATGTCATCACTATGATATAGCCTTTTGTAATCACCTAAAATAAATGACCGAATTCACCGAAATACTTAGCTTTAAAATGTGCATTTTAAATAATAGGAATTCCCAGACTGGACCGGCCATAAAATAATTTAGCACAAAGGCTAGCCGAACCTATTGTTAAAAAAATTGTAACTACTAAATCATAAAATAAAATAATCTTAATTGCTATTTTGGAAAGTCCGCAATTCCTTTGAGATTTTATGGGACGGCAATAAACACCTCAAAGGAATTGAGCCGCCCGACGGAACAAAGGCCGCTGAACAATGCGGGTGATAAAAGATAATACCTACAGGTAGACAGAAGGACAGTGGGCTCTAGGTGACAGTCGAGTGCAGTCTTCCACCGAGGAAGCAAGAGTCAGGTGCAGTCTTCCACAAAGGAAGCACGAGTCGGTTGCAGTAGTCCGCCCAGGACAGAGGAGTCGGTTGCAATAGTCCACACAGGACACACAGCCAAGTGAAACCTTCCGCCCAGGAAGGTTCCTATTCTCGCTCCTTGGAGAGGCCGCCCAGGTCCTCTGACGACGAGGGAATTTTACGCTTCCATCCCAGAAGGAAGTAACTGATCTTTGCCCTTCGGAGATCAACATCGGAGACCGCCCAGGCCTCTGATTATCGCCGCGTTGCACCTACTCCCGATCCAGAGGTACATGAATACCTAGTGCGAACGCGAGGACTCTACATACAAAGCAGCCACTGGACCCTGGACAGCCATCACCAAAAAGGGAAGTGCCTCTGACTCTAATGATAATTCCTCCACCCTGTCAGCCAAGTGAATCTCTAACTTTAAACAACAACTTTTTCATACAAATAAGCCAGTGAACCTCTAATTTTAAGTACAAAGACTTTAACAGTAGAATTAAGTAATTGCCTAAGCCAGTGAACCTCTAATTTTAAGTACAAAGACTTTAACAATAGAATTAAGTAATTGCCTATCTAGTTTTATTGAATTTATTATGTCTAATTAAGATTTACCCTAGTTTTAAGACTAACTCCACGACTATCAAAATAAATTACTTGTAACTACCTAAGATCGCTTTTCTATTCCTCCCTTTTTGCGTTATTCTTAGAATTATACCAGCTGCACTACGCACCGTCATATCAACTAGTTTGGAGTTCGTGTTGGGACGTTGGCCGATCGTGTAGTTGGGGCATTACAAACCAGGTATATCTTGCGACGAATGGTATATCTACTATATCTAGTTATCTATGATTGTGACTCTCCGGATGCCATAAAAAATAAGAGGCCAAACAGATAATTATTTCAATAAATAATAATAATAACATAACAGATAACAGCGAGGAGGCCGAGGAGTGGCATATTTATGACAGCGTGGCTGTTCGAAGTGTTTTACGTTACGGAGCCGACAAGGACAAAGTTCGATTCCATAAAAACAGTTTGAGTCAAACTTGTTTGACGGGCACGTGGTGAGAACGACAAAAAAATTGTCCATAATTTTGTCTACGTTTATTTGTACCTTGTATTGTGTTTTTATTTTTAACAATGAGTGGATCGGAAGGCGAGTTGTCCAATTCGGTAGAGTTGACAATAGGGGAAGTGAACAATGTCATTTTGCTTCTGCAAAAGTGGGTGTCAAAAGATGTGAAACGAAAGTTATCGAAAATGGACAAAAAAAATTATCACATTCGAGCTTCAATCCTCAGCCATCGACCAGCACCCAGCTTCCCAAGACTTATAAAGTGCCAGTGAGGAAGCCTTTTCGTGAGAGCAGCCCTTTCGCGAAGGCAGGACGTTGGACATCAATCCCTTTCGGGACAGTGGCTCGAGATGGAAGAAAGCGTTCTGGAGATCAGATTTGAAAAATCAACCGATAAGGCCCCTGTTCACCATATTCAACCTAACAGAAGTGCTGATGGACAAGCGAACCTTAAAACCCCCTCCACAAGCAGAGGATTTCAATTTTAAAGGTGTGGAAATGTCAGGGTGAAGTCGGTCGGACTGGTCGGACAAACATTTTTCAAAATCTGATTGGAGGGAATCGACACTTTAAACATACAAACCGGCATGAATTAGGTGGCAAAGGTGGACAATAAATCATGGGGCAAACCCGAATGTCCCTACATGAAGCAACCTTGCAAAATTTTTAATTAGACAATCTCTCTCCCGGCACAGTTCGACTCCATAAATCGGTAGTATCAACTTTCAGTAGCCCTGAAGAAGGAAACCTAAGCTCACACCCTCTAGTCGGACAAGTACTTAAACTGCAGCATTGAGGCGTCTAGGAATTGCTAAACCTCCGATCTGGGATCCTCGAGTAGTGTTGATATGGTTAGAAACCAATCCACCCAGAAAGTTGAATCTCTTTGAAATTTCAAGGAGGGCAGCGACTTTACCTTTATTGACTTCGGGACGAAGAGTGCATGACCTGACCTTGTTACAATGCTCACCGTACAAAGCGTCCATAAATGAGGAAGGGGTCTCGTTATGGCCAGTTTTTGGATCAAAAACAGACTGGCTACACACCAACAGTCAGGTTGGAGGCTGATAAACGGCAATCAGACAAATATAAACCCAAAACGCTGGATTAAAAAACTAGTTGAAATCTCCAAAGAACAGAAACACGGCAGAATTTAACAGAACTCTTCATTATTACACCAGGACCAGTTAAAGCAGCTTCAAGAACAGTCATCGAACGTTGGGTTAAAACAATCCTAGAAGAAGCTGACATCACAGCTGCCCCGGGAAGTGTACGGACAACGGTGGCATCACTTAACTGGCTGGATAATTTAAAACTGGATGACATTCTGGCTCGAGGGAACTGAAGCAGCCGGGACACGCTTGCCAAATTCTACAGAAGGGAAGTTAACACTCCTGTAGAGAAAAATAGGGCATTTTGTGTGGCCTCCCTATTCCACCCACTGTAACACGTGAGTAGGTATTCCAGTTTTTAACAAATAGAATTATCACATTAGCGTAAGTGGTCACCAGTCGATAACAAACAAATATCAATTGACGGTTCAGGTTACACAATAAGATAGTTTTACTACCAATAAAACTTATATTCTGTACCTCATTTAAAACCTTGGCAATCACTGCTTGGTGAGAACTTAGAACTAATGAAGAAGTATACCATGAACAAAATATAGATAAATAATAATAATAATTGGACCATTTCTATAGCGCCACTTTTGTGAGAAATCACCTCAGGGGCGCTGTACAAATATTACTTCCTATTCTTATATTACGTCAATTCTACGAATTTATTATTATTATAATTTTTTTTTTTTTTACATTTATTTTCTCCTTTTGGACAGGCCATCATTACACATTGGGTGGCTTTTTACCTTTGATGGCATCTGTTGATCACATGTCAGACACGAGGTACTAAAAAATGAGCGGGAAAGGCGAATAACACGAATGAAAATTTTAGTTTGCTTTTATTTATGTGGTTTTAAATGAGGTTAGGTACATAATTTAGTTTTATTGGAAGGTAAAACTATCCTATTAAGATTCATTCTGTATCAAACAATCAAAATCACTGTAACAACTTACTATGTACTCAAATTGAAAGCAAACCATTAATTAAATACCTTGGCATCACTATGGACCAATCCCTAAAATGGTCACCACGGTAACTATTCTCAAAAACAGTACAAAAATTGACCTATATCTTTTGAGGTATATTCTGTATGAAGAACTACTTAGAATGACCTACTTTTCTATCAGTCAATCCATAATTCAATATGGTATAATAGGATGGGGTGGTACTTATAAAACTCATATACAATCCCTTTTCATTGCACAATAAAATATATATATTAAATTAAATTATTTGAATTTAACCGCCCTACCCACACAAACGTACGTGATACGTTCGCTATATCATCGCCCGAATGCAACAAACCGTATCCCGTACGTTCAGGTTAAAAAATAACGAAAACCGAAACCCACAAAACATTTGTGATACGTTCGTATACATCAAGTTCGTTCCTGCGTTATCGCTTTTAGTATGCCGAGGTAAGCCGAAGCTAATGGATGTATTCGGTTGTTTTCGTATTCTCCCATACAAGTCACGCCGCTAATCAGTAATACTCCAAGCACGTGGAAAAAAACCCGATGTTTTTTTACCTAAACTAACTAACTAACTAACCATCACGCATTTTCTCCGCAGGGGTAGGCAGAGAGGACGGACCGCCAAACAACTCGATCTTGGCATACACTTCTTGCTTCATTCACATTCATACAACGCCTCATACATTCTCTTCTGTTATTCCGACTTCTGACATGGCCCGACTCGAGCATTTGATTCACTTGATCGTGCCATGTCTTCCTCGGGCGTCCCCGGCCTCTTCCATTCACATTCGCGTCATATATTCTCCTTACACTCCTTTCTTCGTTCATTCGCTCTACATGCCCAAACCATCTAAGCGCCCCTTTCTTAATCTTGCTCACTACGCTTACATCAGCCTTGCATTCTTTACGAATCTCAACATTTTTCACTCGATCATACATGGTTTTACCACACATTCGTCTCAGAGATCTCATTTCTACAGCATTCAGTCTACTTTCATCCTTCCTCTGCCAGTTCCATGCCTCACTTACCCACTTTTTGAAAAATAACCCAAAGGCAGGGCGGTTAATGAAATTTGCTGAAAGGATTGTAATTTGATTTGCTTTAATTGCAGTTGCTGTGTCATCAGTCTGTATTCAGAGTTTATATATTTTCTTTACAATATAATTTTTTTTTTCTAAAATCTGAGTGCTATTCCAGAAGGAAGACGTCCGGTGAGCCGCCCCAGACCCAGATGGGAGGAGCAAATTCAGATGTTGTGCGAAGAGATGCTGGACCTACCGCGGATGGAAATTACTTTCTGACCTCAAACTAAATGGAAGGTCATTCGAAGAATGTAATGTATCCAGTTTTTTTATTTAAGTTTTAATTGCATTAATATTGTTGTGATTTTTAAAGGAGAGTCAGATTTTGTTGTAGAGTTTATTTAGTACCATAGTATAAGAAATTATAAACTTTCAAGTTAAGGTCTGCTTCCGAAGTGTTTGTATTTTTTGTTTTGTTTAAATTAGTGAATTTGGTTTTATTGGCATTAAGTGTGAGTGGGTGATAGTCTAGCCATGTTTTGATTCTGTTTAGAGAGAGTAAACTCGGTTATCGCTGAACATAACCTGAAGTCTTAAAATGTTTTTTGCACTGTTATTGTGAATGTGTTCTCTTTGTATAATATTTTGTAATTTTATTAGACGAACATATACCTAAGGAGCACTGTAGGAATAATGTTAAGAATAAGTAAGATTGTATATAATATGTTAAGAATGTATAAATAGAATATGAAAGAAGCACTGTAGGAATCAGCGGCGTGCTCTCCATAAAGGCTGAACAGCTGTGCCTACTCTAAAGTAATCTAACCATAAATATACATTGTAAGATTGTTTGTCTAAATGTATTTTCCATTAATTTGGCAAAGAACTTGTTCGTGCATTTATTCAGTTGGTCACAAAAATCAGTGGAAAGTGATAATAATATGGCTATTCTCAATGCATAATTCATACCCGAACATGAATAACCACACACAGCCTACCTTTGACCATAGAGCAGTGCACGCTGCAGGTAGAAATGTCACTGAATTGAATTAGTAAATAATTATTTTTAATTTTTTGAGTGAAATACCACAAAACGGCGCTAAATGCTATGTTATTATTATTATTCTGTTTTCTTGAATTTTTCTGCCCAATTATTCCCATTTAATAGAAGAACACTAATGATTGAGCAAAGCTTATGATTTCGCCTTCACATTCTATGTGACAGGTCATTTATGTAAATTAAGAACAGGATTGGACCCAGAATACTTCCTTGAGGCACCCCGAATTTAACTTCAATAAATTTGCTGAGTATGTTGTTGAGTTTCGCTGTCGGCTTTCTTTTTTCCATGTAGTTTTTAAAAATTGTCAGTTCATTATCAGTAACCCTAAATTTTCGAGTTTGCCAAAAAGATGGGTGAGATTTATGGTAACAAAGGCTGTAGAGAGGTTGAGGATATATATGAGGAGCTCAGTATCAAAGTGGGACATAAGCCTTTTGGATTATTTTGCAGTAGAGTGAGTTTCTTGTTTCGAATATGTAGGCATGAAATATCTGATATTTTTTTCTACCTGCATAATCCTTGAACGTAAAGAATCACAAGCCATCAATAACATTCTACAATTTAATACTCTAACTAATTTATATTTAATTTTGAAATTGCTCATGTCCGCTTTTGATACTAAAACAAGCAATTGTCCGTTTTTGAAACACATGAACCTGTAAGTGTCTATTTTCGAAACAAAGTCTTACAAAGGTCCAAGGTTCATAATATGAAATAAAAGGCGGTTCAAGTTCATTTTTAGGAAGTATATTTTTATACAGTTTGAACAGCTGCCACGGGATGTTTTTATAAAATAAATAATAATCCAATTGAAAAGAAATAAAAATTTAAATGGAGTTTCACAAATAAAACTTAATAACAATAAGAAGACAACATTAAATTTGCAATTCCACTTCAATATTATTTTGCAATTCCACGTCAATATTATTTTGCAACTCCACGTCAATATTATTTTCAAAACATTCACTTGGATAATCTTCTTCTGATGGTTGATTATTTGTCAAATTATTGTCTATTATGTTTTTGTACCACTGCAGGGTTTCCATACACTTCCACTCTGCACCAAAATGTTTACAGAGCAGATTGTCTACGTCAATAATTTTGTTCTCGTTCACTTTTATTCCTAACGCTACGGGTGCTGCATTAATTTCTTCAAAATTGTGCTTTTTTTTAAGAATGGATTTTTCTCCTGCGATGTTATTATTATAAGCTAATTCACCTTTTACCAAAATCTGGTTTTTATTTGTTTTGCGCAGTGTAAATCTCTTACACTGCGATATTTTGAAATGCAATTATCCAGTTGCCTTTACGTGATGTTTTGCTTCATCCTTCCAATTGAATGGCTTCCAGTCACTGCCAATTGTTTTCAAAGAGCCACGTGTTTTGAAAATGTCATGGTATTCTTCTACACTGATTATGGTCGTCTTCTTTTTCAAATCTTTTTCGATTAGACCGAATACCCAATCTGCCAGGAGGAAAGAATGTCCCGTAACGGGAAAAATTATTTCCACCTTGGTAATTGATGCTGGAGCGTCACTGTGCAGCCATTTCGCACACATCGTTAACATGGTTAAATTTTGTATTTTGGCCTGCGCATCCATCGGCCACCAACCTAACATTGTTGAAGCCCACCAATGATTTTGTTGTCAGCTCATTGAAGATTATTGAAGCCACTTCATTTGATGATTTCCTCGCTTGGTTTTCATTCCAGGTGTATATGGAGACATTATCTGGAGATAAATGGTCTTTCGATGTGCCAGTCACGACAGCTAGATTGTAGCAATACAATTGTCTGGAATAATAAACCGACTGGTCACTGACTTTTGGTAAAACTAACTTTTTCTGGCAGTCGAACGACATAAGAAAACAATCGTCTGGTTTATCTTTCAAGTATTGAAAGAAACAATCAGCTTGTTTTTTATGTAGTGTTAATTTGAAAACAAGATCATCCCTTTCAATTTTTAGTTTTTCTTTTAATTCGATGCATGTACTGCATTCATCTGTACTGGACTAGTGTGTAGTGTGTAGTGAGACTAGTTTTTTTTTCAAATAATTTATACTTTCTCGAGCCACCCTTGTTTCCAAAGGTACCAAACAATTTTTTTTTTTTAATCTTTTAAACACTCCAATCACTCTGTGCTTGGTAATGTTCAGTGCAGACAAAAATGTGTTTCTGCAGGTAGGCAGGTTATTTCCGGCGGAATTTAAGATGCTGCATTGAAATGTGTTTAATTTTTGTTTAATTGGTGGCTGAAATTCCTTGCGGTGTCTTTTGGGTGAGCGTACTCTGCAAAACTTCAATATAAAGGCATCTTGTTTGTCTTTCGCTGGGACGGAGTAGAACGCGTCATGGAACTTCTTTAAATCATTCATCGTTAATAGCCTACACTGCAAATCACGGCGATGATCACACGTTGGATATCTGGGAAAGCCTTTTATATTCAGTTACTAAGGCGTTAGATGTTTCTAGATTTTTCCAGAATCCAAATTGTTTCTGTGATAATAGTTTGTTAGATTCTAGCTAATTGATGAGATGATTTTTGATAGTTGTTTCAAAGATTTTAGATAGAGTGTTTAGAATAGTGTTCGGTCTATAATTATTTACGTCTTTATGATTACCCGATTTAAATATCGCATAATTATTATAAATCGCAGTGTTACTTAAATTCGTTTGGTGTATTCCAGTAATTTCTTTGAAGTGATTTTTCACAGAAACTGCACCAGACAAATTACCCAATTATTATTATTCAAGTAATTTTGTATGTGGAAGAAACCATACCCATATTCTCTAGAAAATTGAACATTATTAACA
Organism: Halesus radiatus; assembly: GCA_022606495.2. Taxonomy (NCBI): domain Eukaryota; kingdom Metazoa; phylum Arthropoda; class Insecta; order Trichoptera; family Limnephilidae; genus Halesus; species Halesus radiatus. The sequence goes on along the minus strand of JAHDVE020002996.1, from coordinate 83,469 downwards.
TTATCATATTTATAAAATTAATATTGCCAAGTGCATAAATGTTAATAATCCAGTTAAAAATGTTCACCGGATGCATTGTTTGTGGTTTGGTTATCAGTTATCACCGGTAGAGATATGTTACCTGGAGGATGGTTTTATTCTACCCGATGTGTGGGCTGCCTATGGCAACATACATATAGGGCTTTAAATACTATATTTTTTGATAATTTTTTGAAGTGTTAGATGTTTTTTGCATGCCGGGTGGATTGGCTTCTTTTTGCTTAACTTCTAATACTATTTTTTTTTGTATTTTTGGTTGCTCTTTGTAATTTTTTATTAGAGCCCTCACATCAAGGGGGAGTGTTATGGAGATCGGGAGGGGGTAGGTTGGGTTGTCGTCGGGTCTTATTTCCCCTAGACAGTTGATGCTTGGGTTCGGATTTGAAGCAAGTTTGGAGAAAAAAGATTTGGCTAAATCGACTATGTGTTTCCTCAGGGGGGGGATTTTCGTGCCTGTGTTAATTATGCGATTTCTGACGAACCAAGGACTTTTGGTGCATCTTCCGAGCATGACATTTTGGAATTGTTCCAGTCGCTTTGTGTTGGCTGTGACCCAAATGGCTAAAGCGTAGGTTAAAACGGGACGTATTTGTGATTTATATATGAGTAGTTTATTTCTGAGTGAGGTTTTTGAGTGGTGTTGTAGTAGTGGGTGTAAAGCACCGGAAATTGACTCCAAGATATTTGGCACTGTTTTTCCACGGTATGACCTGGCCGTGCAACGTTACGTACCCACTGGGACCGGAGCGGCCTCTCTTACGAGAAAAGAAAACCGCTACGCTCTTTGTGGGATTCACGTCTATGCGCCATTCGTCATACCATTCTTGGAGTTTGTTTATGTTTAGTTGTAGGCGATGTGTAATCATCTTGGGCGAACTGTACTGAACCATAACGGTGGTGTCATCTGCATACAGAGCTTTGTATGAATTGTGGTTTTCTGTGAGGGGTATGTCGTGTGTGTAGACATTGAAGAGGGTGGGGGACAGTAGGGACCCCTGGGGGACCCCTGCCGTCATGAAGCGTATTTTGGAGAGAGCTCCGCGGTATTTCACTTGGAAAGTACGGCGGCGTAAAAATGATTTTAGGACTCCGAACAGTTGGGGGTCGATGCCGGTGTCGTGGAGTTTGAGAAGCAGACCGTTTGTCCATACTTTATCGAAGGCTTTGGCTATGTCCAGGAAAATGGCGCCAGTAGACCGAAAAGTGTTGAAGCCTCCGATGATGATTTCGGAGACTCTCAGTAGTTGGTGGAGGGTGGAGTGTTGTGATCTGAATCCGTGTTGCTCTTCGGGTAGGGTTGAAACTTTGTCAATGTGCTTTAGGAGCCGGGTGAGTTGAATTTTTTCAAAAATTTTACCAATGTTAGAGAGAAGACTGATCGGTCGGTGGTTCTAGCAGAAGAGTGGATCTTTTCCTTGTTTAGGAGGAACGATTACGTGAGCATGTTTCCAACTTTTGGGGAAATAGCGTAATCGGAGAGCGGCGTTGATTAGATTTACTATTGCTAGTATTCCTTTTTGGGGGAGAGCTTTAAGAGCGAAGTTGGTGATCCCATCAGGGCCGGGAGCTTTTTTGTTTTTCCGAGCTTTTATAGCCCGGATTACTTTGGCTGGAGGGGTGAAGTGGATATTATTGGGGGGTAAGGAGTTTATTATGCTATTTACTCTGCGGTTGACGTTTGCAATATGGTCGAGGTTGGCGTGTTTGAAGCTGGGGCTGAATTGTTTTTCAAGACTGTCGGCGAACGCCTCCGATTTGTCTTGGTCATCGAAAACGAGACCGTTTTCGGAGTGAATGGGGTGGTTTGGTGCAGGGGTAGATTTGAGGGCTTTGGATAATTTCCACAAGGAGCCATCTTGAGGATTTATCTCTTGAAGTTTTTTATTCCAAGTGTCATTTGAGTGCTCATAAAGTTTTTTTTCTTATGAGGGCTTGAAGTCTGTTGATGGTGGTTTTGATTCTACGGACACGGTTTTTTTGCCAGTGGCGGCGGAGATTATTTTTGAGGGAGATGAGATCTTTTATATTTTTTGGGAGGTCCCCTCTGAGAGTCAGAGGAGAGCGCTCGGGTAGGGGTTTGGAGGCATCTTTTAGCTAGGACGTAATTGTCTCGGCGAAGTTGTCAACCGCTATGTCTAGATCTTTTGAATTTTTGGTGGAGTGATTGATGGATAATTTTTCCCCGACTCTGTGCGAGAAATATGTCCAGTCGGTCTTCTCTCTGGCTTTGGGGGGGGGGGGTTCGATGAATTCATTGACTGTGAGCAACACGGGGTTGTGGTCTGAGGACAGATCGTTAATGGTTTCGATACAGTACGTCCAAGGTAATTTGTGGAATATTGCGATATCCAGGACGTCAGACGTGAGTCCTCGTCCTGGAAAGTGTGTAGGTGACATGGGACCGTCTGCAATGATATCTGAGTGATTTGAGATGTATTTGTGTAAAATACGCCCGTTTACGTTTGCACGCCTACTATTCCAGGAGGTGTGTTTCGCGTTGAAATCACCCGCTAGAATAGTAGGTATTTGTCCGCTGAGAAGTAAATCAAGATCCGAGTTTTGTAATCTCTTTTGTGGGGGATTATAAATTGAATTAATTCTCAGCGGACCGGAGTGTTTTGTGTGTATTGTTATGGATGTGCTTTCTATTGTAGAAAGTGTGGGTGTAGTATTGCGAGTGTGTGCGATTTTAGTTTTCACGAAGATGGCTGTACCACCACCTCGTGAGTGTAATCTGTCATTCCTGTACAACGTGTAATTAGCGATTTTTGGTGAGTGTGATGGGTTTAAATGTGTTTCATTAATGAGCAAAATGTCTATGTTGTGTGTGTTGGTGAATATGCGAACTATATTATTATTAATATTCGTGTAGGTCTTTTAATATACCGTTTGCATTCCAAAATGCGATGCGGAGGGCGAGGTAGTCGAGTTAGCCATTTAATTAGTGAAAATTGAAATGATTTGGGGGGCTGCTGAGAACATGATGGAGATATAATCTGCCGGTGAAGCGGCAGATTTAAATTTATTGATGAGGTCGGTGAAAACTTCACCGACCTTGGTGAAATTAATATTTTTGAGGAACTCAAAAATATTGAAGGGGCCTGAGGGGCTGGGAGGGGGGGGTGTGGGTTGAGATGTGGATGGTGTGGGTTGGGGAGGGGTGGTGGGGGTGGGAGGGGGCGGGGAGGTGGGGGTGGAGGTAGGGATTGTGGGAACACTAGGGTTTACAGCCCTCGCGTAGGATAGGGAAGGTGTGGTAGGGTGGGAGGTGAAAGTAACTTGTGGAGGTACCTGAGCTCGTCGGGAGAGAGGGATCGGGTCGGCTGGTCGTTTTGGGCACTCTTTGTAGTTTGCTGGGTGTGAGCCGGTGCAGTTTACGCATGTGGCCGGTCCGTCTTCCCTCTTTTTGTTGCAGGTCGCGGTAAAGTGGTTGCCCGCGCACTTGACGCAGCGTGGTGGGAGGTGGCAGCCTTTAGTCGAGTGGCCGAAGCGTTGGCATCTGTGGCATTGTGTTGGGGATTTTTTCTGGTCCAGATATTCAATTTTGATTTTTAAGTGGAAGAGTGATGTTAGGTTAAATTCCTTCCTTCTTCTCCATGTGAGAGTTGGACCAGGACCATGGGGACGTTCGTCCTATTTGGTCCTGATCTCATCCGAGAGACGGTGATGACGGGAAGATTTAAGTTTCTCCAAGATTTCGTCTTCTGAGATGGACGTGGGAACTCCGCGGATTACTGCCTTGGTGGTTTTGTCTTCGCTCAGTTCGAAGGTATGGAATGGCGTTGTAATATCCTCCCAACATTTTTGTCGCGAGACGGAAGCTGGAGGAGTTCTCGGTGTGTACTACCACGCCGGTCGGAATGGCCTTTGCGTGTGTGATTTTAACACCCGCAAACTCCAGCTTCCGTCTCAGGGTGTTCCAGTTTTCAGGTGAAGTTATGATGATTGGAGGGATCTTGATAGGGCGGGGGCGGACTGGGGCAGGTGCGGTGGAGTCTTCGTCGTTTTCGTCTGTCGTGATGGTGTCTGAGATGGTACTTAGAGCAGGGGTCAGGGGAGTGAAGCGGTTTTGGGTCGGTGTTGGAGAGGAAGTGCGAGGAGAGGTGGAGGCTTTTCGTTTTTTGTTGGATGCGGAGGCGGTCGTCCAGAGTGGGGGGAAGTCGGATGCTGCTGAGGTCGATGGGCGGGTGGAGGATTTGGTAGGGGTGTTCGGTATATCCGTGTTCATAGCTTGAGTCTGTTCGGCGGATCGGTGGGCGTGCGGAGTCAAAGGCATAGCTGAGGTCGTGGTGGTGGGTGGTATCGGTTTTCCTGGTTTCCCGGGTGTGGTGGAGGATCTTGGAAGGATTTCGGAGCTAGAAGGGTTTACTCCGTCCAGGTAGTAAGTTACCTTTCTGCGTCTTGCAGTGATAGGTATTTCGGACGGGGCTTTTTTTAGTTCGAGGAATTTCTCGATGACTTCGATATGAGGGTCTAGTTTCTCGAGCTCCAGCAAGTACGGTTCCATGTTTTTAGGCGAGGTGCAAGGACGGGTGTTGTAGCAGGATGTAGGGTCGGATAGGTCGTTTGCAGAGGTTTGTACCGGATGTCAGGTTGAGGTGCAGGGTCAGGTGCTGGGAGTGGGTCGCAAGGCGAGGTGGTTTGCAGGGTTGATGAGAATTTGCAGTGATTTTTGTTGCAGTGACAGGTATGTCGCAGAGACGTGCTGCTGCACTCTTCCAAGAAGTTCTTCTTATTGTTTTTAACTTTTTGTTTACTGCTGCCAATACCCCCCGCCTTCTCTAGATGTTGAACTAGTGGACTCACGATCGCTTCGAAAAATCGGATAATGCTCATCCACTAATTCATTAATGAATTCATCCACGTTTCAGTGAAACAAATTACGTCGTGAGCATTGTTTAGAATTTCATCTTATGTTATTTGTCTTACTTCTAACTGCCGTAACGTTTTGATAAAAAATGTTCAATTTCATTTTGTATTTTTTAACCTATGATTGAAGACATACGATTTATTATCTATATCAGTTTGGATAACAATAGTAATGATTGGGGAGTTATCTGATTTTGTGGTAATTCAACTGTTCCTAATCCACACGTATTTGTAATGTTTGTTCTTAGTTACGGCATGTTGAAACATATAGCTCTTTATTTTCTCGTGTTAGGTTAGTATAACATAAGTATAACTATTAATATTAAAGCTCAATTCCCGAAGAAAGTTTCGGGGGTGAGGGAATCACAGCGCATCTTCGGCGGCCGTCCGACCCGCGATAAAAATACTATAGGTGGTCCCTCTGGTGAAGGTTCACCTCAAGTGTGCTTTACACTAAATAACCCAACCTAACTGTTCGTACCCACTTCAAGTGGATATATTGTCAAGATAAATAAAATACTGGTCGTTTTCCTTATTTCGTCAACTAGTATTCCGTCGTAATCCAAGCGACGCTCTCCTAATCGACATTAATTTATTTATTTAACACTCACAGGGCTTTTACATAGAGTTTTACTTAGATGTCTTACTGTTTGAACAGAGGAATGAAGAAAATAAAATACATTGATAAGGGAGATATATAAAAGATAACAGTCCATGACCTATATTACCCACACACAGCACTGCATGAGTTTTCATTCAAATTTAAGAAAAATATAAGGTATGTAATAATATGTATGTGGAATAGATCACCTCGGTAGGAATAATTATTATTGGGTGATTTAAAGAACATAACATAAGTAATAGATGCAATTTAGAAAGATCCACATTAATAAACTTGATGTGTTTATTGAACACATTTGAATAAACAATTTTTTTTGTTTTGACACAGTGTAACGTTAAATATCAATAGAACAATACTTATTACCAAGTCTGTGCAGTCTTTGAATGGAAGAATTTTGGAAATAGTTATTTGCAGACATACAGAGCCGTCAGTCGTGTATTACGCATAGATATACGCAGGGTAATAAGGCTCGTTAAATCCACGGCGTCTAATCAGCCATTCGCTATTTTGAAAAGACATACTAAATCGCTCACTGTGCGCCTCACTGATAAATCGGTTAGGTTGAGTAAGTTCATTAAAAAAAGTATAATTAAAATCTTCAATTGGAATACATAACTAATGATTAATATATCTGGGTGCGCTGGTTCATAAAATTTCATTATTGCAACTTAAATAATTACAATTGACTTGCTCAAATATGCAGGGGTAAATAGGAAAGGGTCAAGATGGGATCCGAGGACTTACCCCTGATCCCTATTTCGTCACAAGCCTCTTTGGCTGTCAATGCACTTGAGCACATAAGTAGAATAATAGTTCAACATAAAACACAGATGATATTCATCTGCTGCGGGTTCACGCAATAGATCGCGGCAGTAACAAAACACAATAGATCGCGGCGTTTATAAAACACAATACGAATATTGCATTGCGGGTTGTGGATGCGAATTGATGTGTACTGAACGAAATCACAGCGGACAATGTGCGGGTAGAGTCGACGGACTAGGTATGGGATACAATTGGGTAGGTTTATTTTAGGAAGCATATTATTGTGCAAATCAACTATAACGCTATCCAAGTGTTTCTCACCAACCCAGTAAATAGTAATTTAAAGGAACTTGTACATTTAAAATCATTTACACTCCTCGAAAAAAAATTCCATGTCCTTATTAGATATTTGATATATATGTGGAACAAAAGTTAGTTTACTGTCGAAGATTATACCCATTGATGCTATATTGGTACATAATGGGATTTTTGATTCAGACAAAAGAACATTCCACTCTTGTAGATTGTAGCATTTGATGATGATGGCGGTAGAAAAGAATGCAACGTTTATCTTTTCATATTACCTACATATTTATTGTTTTTGTGTTTACTTAATAGAAGTACATTTTATTAAATCTCTATTACTGTTGTTCTTTAAAAAATACACGGGTTCAAACCCCAGCATGTACAAATAATTTAAATTTAATTCATTTGTATTGTTTCGATTTGCGGCACGTTCCAAAGTGGAAGATACTGTTAGTATCGCCCTGGCGAAAGACCACCATTCAGAATTGAAACGTTGCTTGAAATGGCTTTATTAATTGAACTGAATAATAACATTATTAAATTTGATTTGAATTTTTTTTTTAAACTTCTATTTTGCTTTCGATATCCACATATCCTTGAAATCGGCGACCACATCACTCAATACACCGTGTCATGGCCATCTCATCCATTGCAAGGCTACAAATGTACTTATTTAATGTAGAATTTGAATCTCACCAGAGATTCGTTGAAGTAAAATTTTGCTTTTTTGTAGTTCATATATGGGAAAGGCAAGTTTCGAATTTGGTCTTCCGTGTTTTTGTTTTTTTTTTTTGAGAATAGCAAAGAAGGGTTAAGGCAAAAGTCTTAAGTAACGGAATTTTTTTTAACGTTCCTTGCTGAACATAGATTTATTGACAGCCGAGTTATTTGTTCCCTTGCTTCCATTTTCGTGTTTTCCAAAACGGACATAACATTCTTTATTTATAATCTATTTTTCTTTCAGTGAACTTAAGACACCTTCGATTGCGTAAATTTTTTTCTAGTACCCGCCTGTTTAAATATTGATGTTTTTAAGTTTGCATTTTCCGTCTTCTTACAATTTTGTTTTATTCTATTTGTAACCGCAAGCAGTTAGCTAAGTTGTATATTTAATTTTTTGTTATCGTAATTTGAGGTGTGCAACAACCCGTTTTTGAGCACCAGATGTTAGGCTCTGTAGTCTGAAAATAATATTTTTTGTTTGAATAATCATTTGTTACACTTTAACTTGGTATGTAGGGGAAAGTCAAGTAATAGACCATAATTATTCCTGATTCTTGAAGCACAAGTATATTTGAAGGACAAGTTCACATCGCTCACGGGTAGGTGGAAGCGACCGGGAAATCATTCTCGCCTGCTGCTCGGCAACCCTTCTTCTAAGTAAGCTGCTCGTTGTGTTGCATCGCTGGCCATGTACATCAGCGTTACACTCGTCCATCCTGACTGTTAGTCGTGTCCTCACGGCTCTTTCTTTCTTTGCGATAATAAGTCTAGAAACATATTACCTTTAGCCACTATGTGATCTACAATCGCCACCAATATGGCATAATATTGCTCGCCATTAATGTGACATACAATCGCCACCAACGCGGCATAATATTGCTCACCTACTAGATTTCTATCAATCGGGTTGAGGGTATCTGTTACTGTCGTTGGATTAAGACTCACTCGGCATGGTTGGAGTACTGCGATATGGCCTGAGGGAGTCAACGGCCACAACCGCAGTAAAGGTTTCATATCCTCGCATACCCTTAATACTCCTTATCTTGTATCTATCGCTGTTAAGAATTTTGGTGATCTTCTAAGGACCACTATACAGAGATTTTACTTTTCTACTCAAGCTTCCCAAGTTTGTTGAACTGTCTTTCCATAGTACAAGTTCTCCTTTTGAATATTTTCTAGCGGCCTTTCGCCTTTTGTCTACTATATCATATTGTGGCGGGCGAGTTACAGAGAACCCAATCTCTCTCTCTCGCGAACTGAGGGTGATGGTTACCTGGGTTGCTCTATGCGAATCGCAATTGCAGCAGGAAATATTTTTTTTTTCTTTTCGGTGGCTTGTGCATACAGCTTTTTGACAAATATGGCAAACTATAGTGCTTCTTTTTTTTGCGTTGTATGGGCAAAATCTGCAAGTTTGCGACGGTGCTCGGGACACTGGTAGGTTTCTTGAATCACCCAGTGGATTATTTGGAATATCATGCGTAGCAGCGGTTGCGGGTAGTGTTTGTTGATAATAAGACAAAACTGTTACGAAAGCATCTTGTTGTTGTTTGTGAAATTTGACCGTACTGTTTTTTCTTTTTATTATATTGGGCTTAGCCAACTCTAAACCTAGCTCTCTTATGAAGCATTTTCTTTTACTTCTGTTATTTTTTTTCCACTCCGGATACTTCTCAATCCATAATAAATACGTATTGAGTGCGGCAATGTCTAATATTTCCGTGAATAAGCGAAACGAACATCTTCTTGCTGATCTTACACACGAATATTTGGAGGTCATTTTGTCGCCTGTGTCAACGGCACCTTTGGCTTTATTATAATGTAGTATGATTTCTGGTTTTTTTTGCCTTACTTATCCGTTTTGCTTACTTTATTTCCAAGAAATTGAGTTGATAGTAGCAACGCTGCTTTATACGACACAAGTGTTTTATTTGGTGTAAAACCAAACAGGCTACTTTACAACGGCCTTTCTTTCAACGGTAAAAACTCTTTAGGGATTTCCCTCTTATTTTTCCTAAGTGTGCCAGTAATGGTCAGATTTTTAGAAAGGAGATTGTCTGCCAATGTTACTGACGTAAAAAAAATTGTCTGTGGTTATGCCTCTGTTGGTGCCATATTGGGGTTCTACCAATTCCATAACGACACGATTACCTTGATTTATTTCTGTTCTGTTATTTGTCATATCGCTGTATACTTGCATGTTACATATGTATGGTTGCGCTGGTTCATTGAATTCCATTATCACAACTTAAATTATTACCAATTGATTTGCTCAAAAATATGCAGGGGTAAAATAGGGAAAGGTAAGGATGGAATCCAAACGACTTACCCTTTATCCTTGTTTCGTCACAAGACTCTTCTTTGTGGTGGCACTTGAGCACATAAGTAAATTTTCAACATAAATTACAGACATTAAATGTCTGCAGCGGATCACACTAACGAATACCACGGCGGTGTAGTAAAACAATAGATTAATAGCATAAACACAAGACGAATTGCGTTGCGAGTGCGGTGGTGCGTGCTTGATGAGATCACAGGTGACAATGTGTTGCGAGTAGAGTCGATGGACTAGGTATGGATTACAATTGGGTAGGTTTATTAGGATGCATATTATTGTGCAAATCAACTATAAGACTATCCGAATTGAACTGTAACCGGCGCAACCATATATGCTGTTTTAGCATCCGCAGCGATCCATTGCCATACCTGGCTGGCTTCGACTTCATGTATATTCGAAATGGACAATTGCCTCTAAACGCTGCCACACGGTTATATCAAGCGATGGACAGTAATTTCATTTACACACATCTACCAATTTACTGAAAATTGACTTAATTGGCTCTAGCTTGTTTGAAGAAGCTTCAAATCTCTCTCGTCTTGTCTCTCTATTATCAAAACGGATCTGACTATAATTATTTATAAACCTGTCTCGAGACATAGCTGCCGTGAAAAACGGCTGACAAAATGGACTTTCACTTGTCCACAACTCATTCAAACTTAGTTTTCAGGTACGATTTCTGCCGGAAGCAAGCATTATACCGATGAAAGCATATAATTCATCTGCGGATAACTGCTCAATCCTATTCCCGGATAAACGCCCCAATTGACGATTCGTTTCTTGGCATATTTCTGTCACCATATCTATAAAGCAAACATTTCTCTTATTGTATTAGCTAATGTGCTACTATTTTTCAGGCCGGATGTTTCGGTGACAATATTGCATTGCCGACGTCTCGATGATGATGGTGGTAATACACTCCATTCGAATCCATGTTTTGAAACAACTATTTCTCCTTCGTCTTCATTTTCACTAGTCGATTCCTGGTCCGATTCTTCTAAATGTTCAACCAAATCTTCAGTATCTGATATGTCATCGTTCATTTCAAACTCAATATCACTATCATAATCAGGTTCTTGCACCATCTCTTCATCAGTGTATTTCATGTATTTTAGCTGCAGGGAGGGTAGGCGGGAAGGGGTGGGGTTAGTTTTGCAGGAGGGTGGTCGATGGAGGGAGGAAGGTCAGGGAAAGTGGAGAACGAGGGGGGGTTTGCGGGTCGGGTGTAAGCGGAAAAGGGGAAGGGGAAAGGCGAGAAAGATGGAGAGGGAACGCAGGAAGGGAAGGGGAACGGGGAACGGGGAACGGGGATGAATTCAAAAGGACACGCAGGGAGAAACTATATCTTTATTTAAGTGGCATTGCAATGCATGCCGGGTTCAGCTAAGAACCGGAGGGGAACGCGGACGCATAGGAATGGACATTCTTGGAGAAACAATAATTTATTTCTTTGAATGGAATTACAACGCATGCCGGGAACCAGCTAGTAATGAATAAGAAATAAAAAATATAACATTTGAAATAAATATTAAAAAATAAGTCTTAGATAAATGAATGAATGACAAAAGCGCACGGAGAAATAGTTACGTAATACATACTTTACAATAATATTATATAACGTAATAATATAATACAGTATTCGGAAACACATGAAAAAGTACTTACCAAAAAATATTATTATGTTATGAACGGAAATAATGATTCACTTTAGCACCCCTGCCTTGTCAAGTTTGTCACGGGAAGAAGCTACAACGCGGTCGTAGGTATCGATGGTCGAAACACAACTGCGTGCAACACCGGGATGCCACGATCTCTGTTTCTCGTATAGCGAAGTAGAGCGAGACGTCACATAGCGTGTCATCTCCCCACACACTCTTCGCGTATCGAAATGTTTATATGATTATGCTAGGTCCACACAGGCACACGGTTGATTGTATTTGTGGTTTATTCCCGATATTTAACAAAATATCTCTGATTTTGAATTGGCAAATTATTTAAAATATTATTTTTTAATTCAGTGCGTAAATGTGTAACGCAGGAATACCCAAAATCTGAACCCAGAATTCATTATATTTATATTGATATTAAAGTTATTAGAAGCAATGTGTAGTATTTACACATCACAGACCAGAAAAGGTTAAATAAGACAGGTTGTATAATAACATCCAAAATAAAATAATTAATTATAAAAAATAAGAAAAATTAAGAGAAAGAAGGTAGACATATATAATGTCAGTAAATTGTATACAAGACATTCTGGTATTATATGTAACTCTCTCCGGCTATTGTTCTATCTGGATTCGTGGGTGAGACTGATGGATGAAGCACGGGGAAGTGGGATGTATATCATGATACAGTAAATAAAACCCTATTTAAAGGAAAGAACATAATTTATTGATTCTAAAACCACGATTATCATGGTGGAGCAAAGAGAAGAGTAAAGAGAAGGATTAAGTTGAAACGAAAAGGTTTAAATAATAAATGATGGTTCTTATAGTCCGATTCTTCTCCTCAGCATCATGGAAGGCCTCTCCAGTCCTGATGCTCACCGATTTCCGCCTTCACCTTCAGCGAAGTCTATGACGACTCTTCTGAAGCGCCATCCGCCACAGCTTCTTCCGTGGGGTTCAGACAATGGTATGTGAGGATGCTACCTTATGTCCTGTTTGGTCGTCGATACAGCAACTGACCCTCTTGTCCGTTCATCACTCTTCTGGGATTTTCTCCAAAGCAGCAGGCACGCGCGGTTTGGTTTTCATAGCCTCACAATTTGGCCATCAATAAATCAATAAACTATAACATACCCACTTCGGGTAAATTCAATAGACGCACTCCGACGTCAAACAAAACAGAAAATTAACACATAATCCCTCCCAAAAAACACGTCGAGCTCGACCGCCCGTGTCAGGTTATATCCGACGCCATGTTGACTTGCTCCCTTCCGTCGGATGTCTCCCATAGACATTCTCTCACGAATCTCTTCCGTAGACAATCATCATAATCATAGACGCGGGGTCAGTATTTACGTTACATATACAAGTAGCAACAAAGCTTTCTGTTTAAACGCAGCTTCATTGATGCTAAAATATGTCCATATCCGAAGTAAAATATGTCCATATGATTCTATTTAACAGCAAGATTGGCCTCCCCACCGGCATGACCATTAGTAAGTTGGCCGGGAGATAAAACAGTCAAGTGGTTTGACCAATGTTTTGATTGCAGTAAGTCTGTCACTGCTGACCCGGGCACACCCATTTTAAATGACATGTATTCTCCCTTCATTTTAATTTTTGATACCTTGAATGAGGAGGTGCTTATAGTTTTGTAACGTTTTTAGGTATGACGTCGTGTCATCTAGTGAAGTATCAGGATACAGGGGGTGAAGATGGAATATTTCACTTCATCTTGATTCCTCTGACTGCCTCGTAGTTGACTGCCCTAAGTTTGATCTACAGGTGGTGCATCTGCTATAGTTCCATCAGACGAGGGCGGTGGGTCCCTGCTGGGTAAGACGGAGGCAGACGCAGCAGAAGTAGATGCACTAAAGGTAGACGCAGCAGAAGTTGAAGCAGCAAGGGTAGATGCGTCAGAATTCTGTCGAAGAAGTATCACCGGCTTTTTTCCCTCCTTGGGAGTCTTTCACAACCTGCGAGCGGATTATTCTCCTTCCGGTAGCCGTCCTTCTGGGGGCTTGTACGGTAGGAGCTTGTTTAGCGGGCGGAGAGGCGAGCGGGGGTACTAGAGCTGAGGTAGCAACAGGCGGAGCAGTAATAGCGCCAGTGCCACCTGCTATAGTAGTAGAAATGGCGAAGGCGAGCTGTGTAGAGGAGGCCGGGAATGCGCCGAGTAGATTGCTAGTGGCACCTGTGGCGGAATTGAGAACCAGCACTTGTTTCTTGCGTACATCGCTTGCACTCACACATATAGATGTACTTGCAACTGCAACTATCGCTGATATTCAAACTACCGACGTCTGATGTTTGTAGAATATTTTTGACGACATTGAAATCACATGTCAACTGATCAATTTTAACAGAAAGGAGTTCAATGGCTGTCATTAGCAAACTAAGCGTGCTTAACTTCTTATTTATAGTTTCCATTTGGAGACAAATTATTCAAGTTACCGTAATAATTAAAAAATTAAAGACTCGGCAGAAACTGTCAAATGTTTAATACATTCGTTGGTTAGTACGTTCAACTTGGCCATTAGCTCTGGGTGTGGCTACAGCACAGAGCACATGTTTTATCTGTTTTAGATTAATGAATTCCTTAAAACACCTTCCGGTGAATGCAAGTCATCAATCTGAAACGATCCTTACAGGATAATAGCCAACAATACTAAATATTTCCTTCAGAAGTTTAATGCTCTCGATAGACCCCACACTACGAGATGGTTTTGCAACTAAAAACTTTGAGAATGAGTCAATTGTCATAAGCAAATATTGATTTCTTTTACTGCTTTTAGGGAAAGTCCCCAAATGGTCTATGCGAATAAGGCTTTTCAATAAAGTGGAGTTTTCCCCCTATATGCCCTTATTGCCCCTTATAAGCGCAATTAATTCAACCCTTCACCATTTTTTTTTTTAATCTAGTCATTTTTTGAAACCAGTATATTTTCTTTATCCGAGAATCACATATTTTTAATACAGGGTGTCCAATCTCATCATGGAATTTGTGCAAAAGTTTCCATTTTGCTATTTTAGGCACCTCAAGTCTCTCTCTATGCTACATCTCCATGTACAGTCGCCCTTCCTTAAATGTGTAATTGTTGCTAACATCTCTATTTGGTTGTGCGTTTTTCAGTGGTTAACCTTGAAACTTTAGATTGGTCTTGCAACTGAAGCGATAGGAACCAATCCTCAGAATTTTTCATTGACACTTAAACTAATTGAACAGGGTTTCGACTCAATGCATCCACATGAAGCGCTTATGTGTCAGACGTATGGCACACAAACGACTGTAGAGGGCGGCTGATCCCTATCTGCGAAGTGGGCTGGAGGGGAGGGAGACACAACCTGTCGTTCCTTTTGCAAGGAGGAACGACTACGACTTGTAAATTTGCGAAATTACGATATTGTACAAATTGCTTTGCACAAACACACTTCTGTGCAAAAGCTAGAGTGCTGTACCAAGTTTGCACAAAATACACTTTTGTGCAAACTTGGATGGTGCTCTGCGGGCCTTGTCCGTGATAAAGCGAGGGTCTGATTCCGTGAGTGTTGGTAGTCCGGGGGATGGTCCAAGGGTCAGTGGGGGTCAGAGAAGAAGAAGGCAGGTTTGATTCAAGTAGAGCGAGGTAGAGCGGTCGGGGGAGCAGAGGTGGTGTCGGTCGAAGCGTCGCTGGATGACTGCCGAATTCATTTTATATATCCTATTGGTGCGGGCGAGTTACAGAGAACCCAATCTCTCTCTCTCGCGAGCTGAGGGTGATGGTTACCTGGGGAATGGTTTTTTTCTACCCGATGTGTGGGCTGACTATGGTAACATATAGGACTTTAAATACTGAATTTTTTGTATTTTTGGATTATTTTTTGTTTGAAGTGTTGGATGTTTTTTTGCATGCCGGGTGGATTGGTTTCTTTTTGCATAACTTCTAATACTATTTTTTTTTTGTATTTTTGGTTGCTCTTTGTAATTTTTTATTAGAGCCCACACATCAAGGGGGGAGTGTTTTGGAGATCGGGAGGGGGTAGGTTGGGTTGTCGTCGGGTTTTATTTGCCCGAGACAATTGATGCATGGGTTCGGATTTGAAGCATGTTTGGAGAAAAAAGATTTGGCTAAATCGACTATGTGTTTCCTGAGGGGGAGAATTTTCATGCCTGTATTAATTATGCTATTTCTGACGAACCAAGGACTTTTGGTGTATCTTCTGAGCATGACATTTTGGAATTGTTCAAGTCGCTTTGTGTTGGCTGTGGCCCAAATGGCTGAAGCATAGGTTAAAACGGGGCTTTTTTTTTTTGATTTTACGGATTCTTTCGTAATCCTCTACCTAGCTGGGGCTTATACAAATACCCCTCATGTTTTCTAGCTAACCAGTACTGCGGCACTTTGGCCTTATTACTATCACCATCTGATGGTTTTATTTAATTGACTGAGTTTATTATTATTACATTTCATGACTTTTTAGGGAAAAGATCGTAACTGGATAAAAAACCCTAAACAAAAAAAGGAGAAGCAAACATTTAGTTCTGAACTATTTACTCTTGTTGACTTTTAATTTTACTGAAGTTAAATATTTCAATATTTCATTATCTCATTATTTCATTTTTTCGTCCGGATTTTCTGCTGTCCTAGTCTGCGTCGCTGCCGGAGTCGGTATCTTCATAGAGCTCCAGGATGATGTGTTTCGGCATTTTGTGCTTATAGTGGAACGGAAGATCGTCAGGTGAGTTGTAGGCGCCCGGTTCTTTTACAAGTGGATTTTCGGGATTTAAGGTGTTATAAAATCTCGTTGTCAGCTTGTGGGAGTATTCTTCGAGTGTGGGAATTTCCTGTTGTTCTTGTAGGTTCTTGAGGTTTGTGTACATAGGTGTGTTGTACGTGATCTTTATACATTTGTTTTGAAGAGTTTGAATGTTCTTGTCTGTAGATTTAGAAATATTGCTCCACACTGGAATGGAATACGTGAGAACTGGACGGATTTGGCTCTGGTATAGGAGGAGCTTTTTCTTCTCGGCTAGCGGGCTTTTCCGGTTGAAGATGGGGCTGATTGCTCCTATCGCTTGCTGCGTTTTGCTTCTGGCGTTTGCGATGTGTGCTTTCCAATTTAGGCGGCTGTCCATGGTGAGGCCTAGGTATTTTACTTCGGGCTTCCAATCTAGTTGTATTCCGCTCATGGTGATTTTCTCTTTGGGTGTTTTGTTTTTCAGCCTACGTGTGAAAGTTATGGCTTCGGTTTTGGCTTCGTTCAGTTTGAGGCGCCATTTTTTGTAGTAGTCTCCGATCGTGTTAAGACCCTCTTGAAGGTATTTCACGGCACAACCCCCAACACAGGTGGTGGGGGTTGTGCCTTTGATGCCCTGTTCAGAGGTGTGGTGTGGCGCGTCGTCGTTCTGCGCTGGAGGACCGAGACGTATTGTACCCTCTTGGGGCACTCTCTGTAGTTGGCCGGGTGTGGGCCTCCGCAGTTGCAGCATGCGGCGGGCTCGTCCCTGGTCTTCTTGGGGCACTCGGATGATGCGTGCTCCAGTAGGCATTTCACGCATCGTGCCGCGTGGGAGCAGTTGCTCTAGCCATGGCCGAACCCCTGGCATCGGTAGCACTGGGTGCCGTGCTGCAGATGTTTGCTGCGGTATTTCTGCAGCCTAATCCTGCAGTGGCACAGGTATTGGATGGAGGCCCTCAGCCTTCCCATGTCCACTTCCTTGTTGAAGTGGGCCAGGTAGAGCGGGTACTCAGAGGATGTCGTCGTCATCCTCACGACCTTGGTGGCTGGGAAGCCCTGGCTCTCGAGGTCTTCCCTGATGGTGTTGATGTCGACGTCGGGCAGTCCTTTGATGACCGTCTTCTTTGTTTTGTCGGCTTCCGACGTGAAGGTGTGGAAGCTCGTGGCTCCCGCTCGCAGGCCGTTGGTGAGGGCTCGGTGGTCGTCCATAGAGCGCACGAGGATGTTGGCCGTGCCGCCCCTCTTGTACCGGATGTTGAAGGTCTTTCCGGGTCCAAGGTGGGTCTGGATGGTCGAGGTGATTTGTTGGTGCGTCTTGGCGCCCAGGGTCATCAGTTGAGGAGAAACCCACCCTTTCCCGTCCCGTTATAAGTGACAAGAGAGTCACTCCTTCAGGACACTCGCATGCTTCTAAAACACTTTTGTGTGAACGATTCTACAATTTTTAAAAGGACTCTAGACCTCAAGTGTCCCTGCACAGCAGGAATTAGTAACAGATATGGTTGATGTGAGTTAGTTGATGAGCTATGATGATGATGAAAACCAGGGAATGCACATTTAAAGAATAATGTAATAGCAAAACTACTTAATCCTGAAAAAAGGAAAAAGAAAATCAAATAATCTCTAACAAACATCGTGGAAAATTCCACCACTGTAAAACTAAAAGAACACAAGAATATTTTTAACCAGTCACCCGTTTGAGTGCAGGGACGGGGCCTAATCCACCCCCAATAAGGGGGAGGTTAACAGAACAGAATGAAAAAAAGGTTCATAAGAGAACTGAGTACGCAATACATTTTAGTATTTATTCTAGTTTAAAAACGACCACATTAAGATCAGTTATACGGACATATTCATGAATATTATCGAGAACAAATTGAGAAAAGCAAATGCATTTAAGTCAAGACCAAATCATAAAAGAGTTAAAGGGACTTATTAAACTGAAAATAGGACAACCTTAGACACCTATTACAAACCTAATCAATAGGTAGTAAAGGTAAAATATAAGATAGGAACAAAACACTTAACCTAGTAAGAAGAACTAAACATCAGTATAATAGAAATTAGAAGAAAAACATAGCAGCAAACAACTACCGGAAAAAAAAGAAAAAGTTGGAATAATCATCATAAGATTTAAAATTTTAGACAAAGAAAGGTGTACCCAGGGAAACTAATGATTCCCGTAATCCGTCATGCGAACCTGACTCTCAATGGCCGCCCTTTGGGCAGGACAGCCCCTATCACCCGTAGGGTGATCGCTTGGTTTTTTGAATTTAATACAAGTAGCACACACAGCTGGTTCCGTTTTCTTGGGGCAATCCTCATAATCGTGTCCACCCCCTGCGCAATGACGGCAAGTAGTAACAGTTTGCGAGCACGTCTTGGAGACATGCCCATAGAGGTGACATTTAAAGCATCTGACAGCACCTAAGAAATCTCTAACTCGGCAGGCATTCCATCCAAGAAAACAAAACCCACTGTTGATCAAGGCAGACCTGACCTCAGGGTGGCAGGTGATCACCATGTTCATGGTTGGCAAGTCTCTGCTGCCGAAGAGGGAGACATGTCGCATTGTTCTCATAAAGTCATCCCTGGATACATTAACCTTATTCTCGATGTTCAAAAAAATTTCCTCAAAGAGTATCGTATCAACCGAAACATTACCACGGGAACATCATACAGAACAATTTTACTCCGGCACAGCAGGGTACAGAAGAACCGTAGGAAGTCTCTGAGGGACAGCTCTGTCTTTGCCATCCACCACTATACGCGTAGATGGAGGAACACCTACTACGACACCCGCATACGATGACTTAGCAGTTAATAATTCCGCTTGTATAGGTCCGGTCTTTGGAAGCTGATAAATTTTGTCAAACTTATCCATAATTTTATCCAACTTGGTAACTATGCTAGTATGACTGGTAAAAACCTCATTAAGGGCGTTGACACGGCTATGAACACTATTTAGTTCAAAGACTATATTAAGGAATTCATCACGTAAGATTTCCGTACAAGCTTGTATTGTGAGTTTATCGTCACGGTTGAGCTTATTCTTACCGTCATTCACTATGGAAGTAAGTTTATTCAAAGAATTTAGAAAGAGTGCCGACTTGTTTGTTAGATCAGAAGGGATTACCGATATATCAGCCTCAAGAGCCTCTTCGGTTCTAGGCCGCTTTTTATTCTCCTGATTAGGAGAAGGGTTAGTCAAAACGAGTTCAGGGACTTCAGTGGCAACCACAGCAGGAGGGGGAGTAGGGCTGCAGGGTCATCACCACTGGGGGGACGCGTTTCCTCCTGGCTGCTTCTCCTGTGGGAGGAAAAGCGTGATTAGTGTTGGCGCGTTTTGTGCGCGGCGCGCCGCCGCCCTCGCTTACCTCGGGGAGGTCCGTGAACCGGTTGTCGCACCGGACTGTGCCTGCGTTCTCGTTGGTCGGAGAGTGGGGTCTTTTGATGGGGTTGGATGGTTTGAGCCAGCCGTCTCCTAGAGGGGGAAAAGTCTCCATGGCCACCGCCGGCCTCGATGGGGGCTTGTACGTTGAGGCCGGGCCTGGTGGGGCGCGATGGGGGGCTGAGGAGGGCCCCGCCGCGAGCTGCTGTTCGGCTGCGGGCTGGGGCATCTCGACCTGGTTTGCTTGGGATTTAGGGGGAAAAGTGACGATTATGTGTCCCGTCTTGGTCCTTCTCGTGAACTGTATGGTATCGGCGTTAGGCAGGAGGCGATACAGTGCCGACTGCCTGTACCTAGCCTTCAGTGGAGGGCTCGATCTGTTGTTTTTTGCGGGTGGTGCCAGTCTGAAAGAGGAAAAGACAGATTAGTTTAGTGTGTGGGATTGCCTTAAAAAAGGCAGTTTTGCGGGCGGAGCCCACAGGCCGGATGAGAATTTTCGGTCACCGAAATGACGCGGTACCGTGTTGCCGGCCCAGCAAGCCAGGGGGGAAAAAACCTTGGCAACAGAATGTCGCAGTACCGTAGTGCCGACTCTCCACGAGCAGGGCAACACTACACGTCCTAGTCAGTAGACCGACTCAACTCGACTTCTTTTAAAACGGGGCGTATTTGTGATTTATATACGAGTAGTTTGTTTCTGAGTCAGGTTTTTGAGTGATATTGTAGTAGTGGGTGTAAAGCACCAGAAATTTTCCGGGCTTTT
This sequence comes from Halesus radiatus, assembly GCA_022606495.2. Lineage (NCBI taxonomy): Eukaryota > Metazoa > Arthropoda > Insecta > Trichoptera > Limnephilidae > Halesus > Halesus radiatus. The sequence continues at coordinate 63,264 of JAHDVE020002996.1, read as the reverse complement.
GTTAGTGTATTTTTGATGTATGGTATCCATGAGAGTTTTTTGTCTAGTGTGACTCTGAGATATTTGGCGGTGTTCCGCCATGGTATGACCTGGCCGTGCAACGTGACATTCACACTGGGACCGCCGCGGGAGAGTAAAAAACTCTGCGAGAGTAGAAAACCGCGACACTCTTTGTGGGATTCACGTCTATGCGCCATTCGTCATACCAATCTTGGAGTTTGTTTATGTTTAACTGTAGGCGATGTGTAATCATCTTGGGCGAACTGTATTGAACCATAACGGTAGTTTTCTGTGAGGGGTATGTCGTGTGTGCAGACATTGAAGAGGGTGGGGGACAGCAGGGACCCCTGGGGGACCCCTGCTGTCATGAAGCGTATTTTGGAGAGAGCACCGCGGTATTTTACTTGGAAAGTACGGCGGCGTAAAAATGATTTTAGGACACCGAACGGTTGAGGGTCGATGCCGGTTTCGTGGAGTTTGAGAAGTTGGCCGTTTAACCATACTTTTTCGAAAGCTTTTGCTATGTCCAGGAAGATGGCGCCAGTAGACCGAAAGGTGTTGAAGCCTCCGATGATTTCGGAGACTCTCAGGAGTTGGTGGAGGGTGGAGTGTTGGGATCTGAATCCGTGTTGCTCTTCGGGTAGGGTTGAAACTACATCAATGTGCTTTAGGAGCCGGGTGAGTAATATTTTTTCATAAATTTTACCAATGTTAGAGAGAAGACTGATCGGTCGGTGGTTTTCGCAGAAGAGTGGGTCTTTTCCTTGTTTAGGAAGAACGATTACGTGAGCATGTTTCCAACTTTTGGGGAAATAGCGTAATCGGAGAGCGGCGTTGATGGGATTTACTATTGCTAGTATTCCTTTTTGGGGGATGGCTTTAAGAGCGAAGTTGGTGATCCCATCAGGGCCAGGAGTTTTTTGTTTTTCCGAGCTTTTATAGCCCGGATTACTTCGGCTGGGGTGGTAGTGGATATTTTTCGGGGGTAGTATTTGCAATATGGTCGTGGTTGGCGTTATTAAAACTGGGGCTGAATTGTTTTTCAAGACTGTCGGCGAACGCCTCCGCTCTGTCTTGATCATCGAAAACGAGACCGTTTTTGGAGTGAATGGGGTGGTTTGGTGCAGGGGTAGACTTGAGGGCTTGTGATTGGAGATGTATTTGTGTAAAATACGCCCGTTTACGTTTGCACGCCTACTATTCCAGGAGGTGTGTTTCGCGTTGAAATCACCCGCTAGAATAGTAGGTATTTGTCCGCTGAGAAGTAAATCAAGATCCGAGTTTTGTAATCTCTTTTGTGGGGATTATAAATTGAATTAATTTTCAGCGGACCGGAGTGTTTTGTGTGTATTGTTATGGATGTGCTTTCTATTGTAGAAAGTGTGGGTGTAGTATTGCGAGTGTGTGCGATTTTAGTTTTCACGAAGATGGCTGTACCACCACCTCGTGAGTGTAATCTGTCATTCCTGTACAACGTGTAATTAGCGATTTTTGGTGAGTGTGATGGGTTTAAATGTGTTTCATTAATGAGCAAAATGTCTATGTTGTGTGTGTTGGTGAATATGCGAACTTCGTGTAGGTTTTTTATTATACCGTTTGCATTCCAAAATGCGATGCGCAGCGCGGAGGGCGAGGTAGTCGAGTTAGCCATTTAATTAGTGAAAATTGAAATGATTTGGGGGGCTGCTGAGAACATGATGGAGATATAATCTGCCGGTGAAGCGGCAGATTTAAATTTATTAATCAGGTTGGTGAAAACTTCTCCGACCTTGGTGAAATTTATATTTTTGAGGAACTCAAATATATTTAAGGGGCCCGAGGGGCTGAGAGGGGGAGGTGTGGGTTGAGATGTGGATGGTGTGGGAGGGGGGGTGGTGGGGGTAGGGGGAGTGGGATTGCTCGGGTTTAGGGCCCTCGCGTAGGATAGGGAGGGGGTGGTTGGATGGGAGGTGAAGGTAACGGGAGTAGGTACCTCAGTTCTGCGGGAGGGGAAGATCGGGTCCGCCGGGCGTTTTGGGCATTCCTTGTAGTTGGCAGGATGGGGGCCGGCACAGTTGACGCATGTGGCGGGGCCGTCTTCTCTCTTTTCGCAGGTTGCTGTTAGATGGTTTCCTGCGCATTTCACGCAGCGGGCGGGGAGGTGGCAACCTTTTGCCGAATGTCCAAAACGCTGGCATCTGTGGCATTGTGTTGGTGTTTTTTTCTGGTCAAGATATTCCACCTTTACTTTTAGGTGGAACAGAGACGCGAGGTTGAAGATTTTTCTACCTTCCTCTCCGTGTGACAGTTGGACCAGGACCATGGGGACATTTGTCCTGTTTGGTCCTGATCTCATTCGGGAGACGGTGATGACGGGGAGGTCCATGTCCTTTAGTTCCTCTAGAATTTCCTCTTCGGAGATGGAGGTTGGTACTCCACGGATGACAGCCTTTGTTGATTTATCTTCGTTCAGTTCGAAGGTGTGGAATGGGGTGGTGATTTCCTCCAACATTTTTGTTGCGAGGCGGAAGCTAGAGGAATTTTCAGTGTGTAGAACCACACCGGTGGGAATGGCCTTTGCGTGGGTGATTTTTACACCTGCGAACTCTAGTTTTCTTCGCAGTGTGTTCCAGTTTTCTGGGGATGTAATAATAATGGGAGGGATCTTGACAGGGCGGGGGCGGGCGTGGAGGGGTCTTCGTCTTGTGCCTCGGTGGTGATGGTGTCGGAGTGGGTGGATGGTGCCAGGGTCAGAGATGAAGCGGTTTTGTGTGGAGGTAGTTGGTGAGGATGTGCGAGGAGAGGTAGAGGCTTTTCTTTTTTTGTATGATGTGGCGGTTGTCCATAGCGGAGGGAAGTCGGATGATGTTGATGTCGAGGGTCTTTCGGATGTTTTGGTGGGAGTGGTGGGGATCTCAGTGTGAAGGGCTTGGTTGGTTTCGGCGGATCGGCAGGCGGGTGGGGTCAGGGGTGTAGCAGTGGTCATCTTACTGTCAGAATTTTTGGTAGTGGTTTTGGCGGTGGATGGTTTCGGGGTCGAAGGGGTTACCCCGTCCATAAAGTACGTCACCTTTCTACGTCTGGCGACGATGGCGACCAGGGACTTTTTTTGTTCGAGGAATTTCTCCAGTATGTCTATCGGAGGGTCTAACTTCTCCAATTCCAACAGGTAGGTTTCCATTTTTGGTTGGTTTGGGCAGGTGCTGGGTCGGGTGCAGGGTCGGGTGGTGGAGAGGTCAGGTAGGTCGCAGGGTTTGGTTTTTGGAGCGGTGACAGGGTGATGTGCAGGGTCAGGGTTCTGGGAGTGGTACGTAGGGTTTTTAGTAGGTGATTTTTGTCGCAGTGACACTGCTGTGGTTGCTGTCACCACTTTATAAATATACATAGTATCTAGTTGCTTGATATTCATATGAGGTGGCCGTATCGTAATTCGAAATCGTTCAGATTTTGTACAATATGGGTAGCACTCCTGGGCTGTCGAAGACGACTGTGTGTGACTGTGATGGAGGCTGTCCTCTGAGCCAGTAACTTTAGAGAAGCCGCTGCCTTCTTGCTTAAAATACGTCCTGGGCGAGCCAAGCACTTACGGAATGGCCCCTCAAGGAAACACGGATGCAAGTGCCGTGCTGTCGATTAATGTCAATTACGTCACTTTTCACTTTATCCACTAAAGATATCGCAGACACAAAGTGATTAGTGTAGCTATTAAAATAAACTCCCTTGAAGTCTGTTAGGGCTACTACGAGGTTTGCGGTGCCCCTGTGAGCTATAACCACCTGCTGGTCTGAGGGGTTACACAGGGCACAGCCGAAGTACCCATTATCTGTTAGGGCTAATGCGAGGTTCGCTGTGCCCCTGTGAGCTATAACCACCTGCTGGTCTGAGGGGTTTCACAGGTCACAGCCGAAGTACCCATTATCTGTTAGGGCTACTGCGAGGTTTGCTGTGCCCCTGTAAGCTATAACCACCTGTTGGTCTGAGGGGTTCCACAGGGCACAGCCGAAGTACCCATTATCTGTCAGGGCTACTGTGAGGTTTGCTGTGCCCCTGTGAGCTATAACCACCTGCTGGTCCGAAGATTCCACAAAGCACAGCCATCTTAGCGAAGGTGACCAACACCCTGTGATGGGGATATGGTTCCGAAGCCATCTTTACCTTGTTGTCTTTGTTTTATATGAAAGAAGTGCATTTTTGGAGGATCCCTGACAAGTTTGTTGAACTGTCCTGCAGGGCCGTGTCCGCCAACAGCTCATCCTTCCTGGAGATACCTAGAAAATAGGCATTTCATACAAGCACATCAGATAATATTTTAAAATAGAGGACATTATGAAGTCGTCCTGGAATTACTTTTTCATTGAGAGAAAATAACCACCAGCTGGTCTAAAGGGTTCCAAAAGGCACAGCCGAAGTACCCATTGTCCGGGGAGTTGTTCCGTGTCGTGGTGAGCAATTGCTAGTCTTTCGACAGTTCCATCGTACAGTCGGAGTACGCCATCTTAGCGAAGGTGACCAACAACCTGTGATGGGGATATGGTTCCGAAGCCATCTTTACCTTGTTGTCTTTGTTTTATATGAAAGAAGTGCATTTTTGGAGGATCCCTGACAAGTTTGTTGAACTGTACTGCAGGGCCGTGTCCGCCAACAGCTCATCCTTCCTGGAGATACCTAGAAAATAGGCATTTCATACCAGCACATCAGATAATATTTTACAATAGAGGACATTATGAAGTCGTCCTGGAATTACTTTTTCATTGAGAGAAAATAACCACCAGCTGGTCTGAAGGGTTCCAAAAGGCACAGCCGAAGTACCCATTGTCCGGGGAGTTGTTCTGTGCCGTGGTGAGCAATTGCTAGTCTTTCGACAGTTCCATCGTACAGTCGGAGTACGCCATCTTGGCGAAGGTGACCAACACCCTGTGATGGGGATATGGTTCCGAAGCCATCTTTACCTTGTTGTCTCTGTTTTATATGAAAGAAGTGCATTTTTGGAGGATCCCTGACAAGTTTGTTGAACTGTACTGCAGGGCCGTGTCCGCCAACAGCTCATCCTTCCTGGAGATACCTAGAAAATAGGCATTTCATACCAGCACATCAGATAATATTTTACAATAGAGGACATTATGAAGTCGTCCTGGAATTACTTTTTCATTGAGAGAAATTAACCACCAGCTGGTCTGAAGGGTTCCAAAAGGCACAGCCGAAGTACCCATTGTCCGGGGAGTTGTTCTGTGCCGTGGTGAGCAATTGCTAGTCTTTCGACAGTTCCATCGTACAGTCGGAGTACGCCATCTTGGCGAAGGTGACCAACACCCTGTGATGGGGATATGGTTCCGAAGCCATCTTTACCTTGTTGTCTTTGTTTTATATGAAAGAAGTGCATTTTTGGAGGATCCCTGACAAGTTTGTTGAACTGTACTGCAGGGCCGTGTCCGCCAACAGCTCATCCTTCCTGGAGATACCTAGAAAATAGGCATTTCATACAAGCACATCACATAATATTTTACAATAGAGGATATTATGAAGTCGTCCTGGAATTACTTTTTCATTGAGAGAAAATAACCACCAGCTGGTCTAAAGGGTTCCAAAAGGCACAGCCGAAGTATCCATTGTCCGGGGAGTTGTTCCGTGCTGTGGTGAGTACAAGTTATAACCACATCAGATAATGTATTGCAATAGAGGACATGAAGTCATCCTGGAGTTGCTTTGTCATTGAGAGAAAATAACCATCGGCTGGTCTGAAGGGTTCCAGAATGCACAGCCAAAATATCCATTGTCCAGGGAGTTAACTTTTCTTGTTCACTTTGATTCAAAGAATTAAACAATATTTGGATTTAATTATCCTTTATTTTATAACATTTAAAATACAACAAGTAACGTACAATTTCAAAAGGAATTATCATGTGAGCAATACGACAAGCAACTGCTTGGATTCACTCGACAAGATAGATTAATTCACTTAGGGTGAGGCAGCCACTTTTATAGCTGTCCTGGTTAATCTAATATCTAAAGTTTATTTGGTACAAAACAACAAAATAGTATTATCAGTTATACAACGGATGTTGACGTTTTGTATTGAGTACATATGCATCGATATAAGACGGAACTAGATAATGTAATCTTATTTGAGAGTTCAATGCACTATTTTATCTACTAGACAAGGTGAAGTGAGGAATGAAGTACGGGGCGTCCTGTGTTGTCTTCTTGGAGGTGAAGGTCAGCTGGGGTAGTTAACTCTCCCCCCTTTAAATGGGAACTCCTTCGGGATGCGAAGAGTTTACATATTTTCCATAGGATATATCCAATTGCCATTATTATTAGGCAACTTGTTAGTGTGATATATAGACTTCCACTGGTGGAGGTGGTTTCTGTCACGTTGGTGGTGATGCTGGGATCTTCGTGTGGTTTTTCTATTTCGTCCATATGTAATGTGGGTAACTGTAATACATGTACTTCTTCTCTGGAATACGTAATGACTAATGTTTCCTTGTTGATAGTCCGTCCCATATTAAATGTTTTTCCTTGTATGCTGCATTCATCGTTGGTCACGAGTACTGATTTAGAAATAACAATACTCTGTTTATGTTGTGGGCAATGTGCTTGTAGTGGGGTGGGCTTGTCACGAAATACATACATCATATTGTTTCCTATAATATGGGTATATTCTTCTGGGCATGTGATCTTGTGAAGGCTGCAGTTCTGCTCGTTTTGGGTTTCTAACACCAAGGTGGTGCAATCATCAATGGTATTTACTTCTTTGTTACATAAGCTGTTTTGGTCTGAGATTATTTGGCATTTGCTTGCGACATACATTTGTTTTCCATCTCTCAATATTCGTCTGGATGGGAGGTGGGGTTGGAAGCATTGGGTACCTGGTTTGGATATTATGGGAATAATTTCATTATACATGTATATTGTATTCTCTACTAGTGGAAGGGATAGAATAAAATGCAAGGTTTGCTTGGTTTTTATGAGTTGAACTTGTAAAAAGCGTTGAATAATATCAAAGTCTTTAGAAAATAAGTTTTCTGAATTTATTTGTGATATTGAGTCCATGAAGACTTTTGGTTTAATAATGCTAGGGTGGTACATTCCATGAGCGGCAAAGGTAATTGCTTCCGTGATTCTAGTTACTAATTCAGTCATTGTTTCCGTTTGATAAATTAAATGTGTGATCAACAAATCAGTTTGATCTTCATAATGATCGTGGCTTATTTGAGCCCATATAACTAATTGGTTAAGTGAAATATTTTTAAGTTTAGTGTAATAATCTTCTAAGGTTTTCGAAGTAACAGAGATTCGTTGTTGATTCAAATGTAGATTACTTTCCGTTTGTTGCGTTATCTTATTTATATCATTATCATCTAAATTTCCCGTTATTAATTTAATTACCGACCCGATACCATTTGTAAGACCTCGTTTATGTCTAGTTACAATAAGGTTATCTATCAATGCTTTATTATGGTCAATTAAATATTTTAAACGTTCTAAGCCTACATTAGGTAAGTTTACATTATTATTTCTTATAAATTTATTGTAATTAAAATATAACTGTAATCAGTTCTTTTCTACAACATTCACTGACGATTTGGTATAACTTGTCGTCATTGATAATTACCGCATATTTATTCTTGTTTAAATATTTTACATAATTTAAAAATATACATTGCGCATTATCGAGGGGGATACACCAAACATGATCCGTACCTGCTTCTTTTGTTTTCAATTTACGTAATTCCTGATTACATGATTCTGTAAATATCCTATTCATACGTGGGGGTGGATGCTTGTGACGAATCGGGATTCCTCCATTATCGTCCACATGGCTATGCATGGTGTCGGCGACACTCTGGGCATCCGAAGTGATTTCTACTCGTAACGAGTATTGATCATCACTAACCTCACTATGATGGATCTCTACTCTAGATAATAAGTCGGCTACATGGTTTGTGCAGCCACGTTCATTATTCTCCAATAATTCATCAAGTTCGATTATGTCCATTACATGGAATAGTTGAACTTGCTTTGTTGGAGTTTTTTTTTTTTTCAAAATGCGTCACAACCGTACCTCTATGGGTCGTTATGGTGTGCGCCGTTCGTACCGAAAATTCTTTGTTAATTTAGTTGCAAAAAAAAATAAATATATATGAGTAGAGCCTGAATGATTTGAACTACCAGTATCGATTAAAAATTTATGTTTTATGGAGCTTCTACATATGGAAGTCCATTACAATAAATAAATTAATTAATGTGGTTTAGTTGGACGAGGTTTTTTGGGGATCTTCTTCGTTCGCCCAAAAATCCTGGCCTCCGTGATCACATTGAAATAGCTCCTGTGCCATACGTCCTTTACCTAAGTCTATGACCGGTCCTTTGGACGAGCGTGGCATAAGCGGTATTCTCATACTCACATCCTCGTTATGGATTTGTGGGTTGTTAAATGTTCTATTGAAGTTTTGTCCGAACTGAGTTGGGTGAAATTTATTTAGCGTTGGTTGTGGGGAATTAGGCACATGTTTAGTTCTGTTACAGTGGAGTTCACCATGCGCCTCCAACATACGTATCTCAACACACAGGGTGTCGTAATTTTTGTTAGATTTGCACATTTAATATGTGTGGGTAAAAAATTTAACAACGTATTACGTGCCGTGTCTTTATATGGTTCCATTAGGAGCTGCGCACTCGCTGGTCCATATTGGTCCGAAATTTTAATTTTTATTGAAAATAATATTTGATTCATTTCATGAATCAGGGTTCCGAATTCTCTATTTCCCCGATTGAAGTTAATTAGCTCGGTCTGAAGTAATGTGACCGACTTGTCACCACATTCAATTTTTAACGATTCCAAAATTTTTTCGATATTATTTTCGTGATCGTTCATAAGGATCACCTGTAATGCCTTGCCGCGCAATCTCGAAATTACTCTTTCGACATTGCTTGGGGTATTGCCGTTTCGTGCAATGTAACCCCTAGCTGATTTTATAAACAAATTAATATCTTGGGCAGAACCGTCATACTCCAGAATCGACTCTGAGTATTGGAGAGCGGATCTCTCGTTTGGCTGTGCCATTTTATAAAAAGATTTTTTTTTATGGATTTTATCTCTAACCTTTTGGATAAGGTAGGGAAAGGATCTATCGTACGGATGGGATAGACGAACAATTGAAAAATGTACTTACATGAATGTTGTTGGAGTTAACGATTTTTTTTTTGGTTGGTCCTTCGCGTTGAGGTATTTAAAAACACCTAGGGAGTCCTGGCTACGGCCAAGTTTAACAGCTTCCCCGAATTTTATGACCCACGTGCTGGGCGCCAGTTAACTTTTCTTGTTCACTTTGATTCAAATAATTAAACAATATTTGGATTTAATTATCCTTTATTTTATAACATTTAAAATACAACAAGTAACGTACAATTTCAAAAGGAATTATCATGTGAGCAATACGACAAGCAACTGCTTGGATTCACTCGACAAGATAGATTAATTTACTTAGGGTGAGGCAGCCACTTTTATAGGTGTCCTGGTTAATCTAATATCTAAAGTTTATTTGGTACAAAACAACAAAATAGTATTATCAGTTACGCAACGGATGTTGACGTTTTGTATTGAGTACATATGCATCGATATAAGACGGAACTAGATAATGTAATCTTATTTGAGAGTTCAATGCACTATTTTATCTACTAGACAAGGTGAAGTGAGGAATGAAGTACGGGGCATCCTGTGTTGTCTTCTTGGAGGTGAAGGTCAGCTGGGGTAGTTAACTAGGGAGTTGTTCCGTGCTGTGGTGAGCAATTGCCAGTCTTTCGGTAGCTTCAGTTTCCCCCTGCAGTCAGAATACGCCATCTTAGCAAAGGTGACCACCACCCTGCGATCGGGATATGGTTCGAAAGCAATCTTTGTCTTGTTGTCTTTGTTTTATACGAAGGAAGTGCATTTCTGGAGGATCCTTGACAAGTTTGTTGAATTGTACTGCAAGGCCCTGTCCGCCAACAGCCCGTCCTTAACCACATCAGATAATGTATTACAATAGAGGACATTATGAAGTCATCCTGGAATTACTTTGTCATTGAAAGAAAATGTAAGAAAAATTAAGTAAAAGGGGGCTATTTAAAAAATAAATCACTATTTTTTTTTAATTGATATGTAGACGGTTTGCATAGCTCCCGTGAGCACTCGCTCATTGTGCTATCTTCCATTTCACCTTATTCCTTTGACAGTAACCCGTTTCCTTTGATAAAGTTCCCCAGGGTTATCATTGGATATTCGGCTATGCCTCTTGGTTACACAATATGTCTTCCCAAGTAGCTGAGCCTCCTTCCCATCAAGGCGGGACGTTGGCACCATAGGTGAATTGGAGTCTATTCATCCTCTTCATATTTCCTGCATATATTGGTGTTTTTCACTCCCAATGGCTGCATATGGGTCTCTTGAGGTAGCAGTGTCCCGTTAGTAGTCCTACCAGTTCCGTCAGTGAGTTTCTGTCAATATTGAGTAGTGGCCTGGTTCGTCTGGGGTTAGGTCCGTCTATGAGTATTTTCGATTGTCTCATTCCGGGTGCCCTCTCCCATTCCTCCCCTGCTTTCCGAAAAGGACCTTTAGCTGCCAGCCCCTGGGTCTTTGGCAAGAATTTTCTGAATTCTTGCTACCTTTGGGATGGTTTCCACCTCTCCACAGTACTTCTCCCAGGAGCCTGTTTTGGCTTTCCGGATTGCTTCCTTGTACTCTTTCTGGTGTTGCTTATAAGCATCCCAGTTTCCAGACTTTTTGGCCCTGTTGGGGGCTTGTCTTACTTGTTTGCATAGCTCCCGCAGTCCTCTGCTCCACCACGGTGTTTTATTCTTGGTATTTGTCTTCAGAGGACAGCTATTTTCGTAAGCCCATATCATTGAGTCCCTCAGTATGCCTACTGCATCCTCAATTTCTTCAGGGCTACCGTATTTTAATGGAAATCTTGCCATTCCTTCGCTTAGAGCCCATTCAGTCCCTTTGGTTCCTATATGTATCGGTCCTCGTACTATTTACCTCTCCCTCTAGTTTAAATTCTATGTGTCGATGATCCAACAGGAATGGTTCATCCGTCACTCTCCATCCTGTGATTCAAGGTTCCCAGAGTCAGGTGTAACACTTCCTTATCTGTTATTTATAACAAAAGTGGGTTCCCTACTTCTATTGAGAATCTCAAGGTTCACTGTCATCAGGTATTCCAGGAGTCCTGTCCTCGTTTATTGATGTCCGTACTCCCCCATACAGTTTGGTGCGAGTTAGCATCTGCTCCGAGCATCAGTACCCTCCCCTTCTCCCTGCAGTCCTGAATGAAGGAATGAGTCTCATAATTTCCCTTGAATGTGGTGGTTACGTAGAGTTGTAGGGCATGTAGGCTGACGCCACCACTACTTCCCCGCTTCTTTGGTCCAGTGTGACCTGCAGCTTTACAGCCACCAGGTTCCTGCTGCAGTGTTCGGGGACCAGTGTGCCAGCTATCCCTTTAATGAGGATGCGAGCTCTGGGTCTGTCCCCTGAGTCATTGTATTAGAGTAGTCCTCTGACCTTCCCCTGTAAGTCCAGGATTCTTGGATCAGTGCGACATTCGCGCTGTCCCGGGTGACTCCTGCCGAGTACATCAGCCGATGCCGGGCTGCGATACAAGTTTATTTGAATAAAATTTAAGTTTTTAGCCATATTGGTCTAATCCTTACTATTCTATTCGCCCTCAATTCACTCCACGGTGTTGGGACTGCGCACCGTGAAATCTAGGAAATAAAATGTCCACTCCAGCAGAACCCCGAATGCCAGGGTAAGGTCTAAAGACCCTGTATCTCTGTGCCACCGTTCGTGACACTGTTCCCCAGTGTCATTCAGTCCTGAGCACGTTAGCTCACACCTTAGCTTGGGATGGCTATTGTAGGTCGTGAGCACCACTCCCTGAGTGATGGGATCACTACTTAAAATCAAACTAAATTATTAAGTAAACTTTTAATAAATTATTAATTTTAAATAGTATGATATTTAGAGTTTTTAACTCTGAGGAACTAGCGTCATTTGTTCTTTCGGCAACGGTGCACAGTCGGAAGACACGCCTAATGCACGTCCAACATTTGTATACAGTTTATATTTGTCACATGAGAATAGGTCGTTTCTACAACTCGTACTTGAGTTCAACAGCCCGGCTGTGGAATGATTTCCCGGTATCCGTATTTCCTCCCTCCTACAACAACTCCTTCCTCTCCCCAAAAAGACCCTCCACACAGCATCCTCAAAAATGACATGGCCTCACACCGCTGTAAATTTTCTTTATTTTTGCAACCAATACCAAAAAATCTACAAAAAAATGAACCATCAAACTTCCTACTTTTAGGCAATTTTTCGTTTGTATGAAAAAATACCACTATAAATATATAAATTTGTAGTGTATATGTATGTTTGTTTGTTTCATTATTACGTATTATCTCAGCGCTGAAATAGGTTATGTGGTTGAATTAAATACAGTAAAATGTAGATTTTTAACAGTATCAAGTGGTTCAAGTTGGCAAATGTTTAAATTTATGTTAAAAAAACGAAACATACTTTCTTCAATTTCAAAATATCTGAAAAAATATTACCTTCTGCGTGAAGTTGGGGTACAAGTGAGTTTATATATTTATATGAATATGAACAAAATATTCTCGTTTGTTAAATATTATGTATACGTTGACGATACGGCACCTGTAATGTCCCATCAAAATTTGGATACTGCAATGAAATTGTTGTAGCAAGATTTTATTTCTTTACTAAAATGGTCACACGACTCAGGTTTAATAATCAATGCTAAAAAAACCATGATGCATATGAGATCCCCGAATGCAAGCTATAGCGGGGCATCTGTAATCATATCCCATTTCTTTGATTGGATTCACAATAATAACAAACAAAGCAAAGCCCTGCATGTGTATAAGTATTGATTTAGTCAACCAGTATGTGTATCTAGGTGTTACGGTGGATTGTAACATGAAATGGGACTTGCAAATTTCCAATCTCTGTAAGCGCCTTCAAGCTATTGTAGGAAGACTCTGTAAAGTGAAATTTTATCTGCTTATAAAAACTATAAAACTAATTTATTTGTCTCTAGCAGAATCGACCTTAAGGTATGGGTATAACTTCTTGGGGACACTCGTGTAAGACCAATATAAAACATGTACAGCTGATTCAATACGCCATGGCAAAGTTGATAGTAAGCAAAACAGTTTTTAAGCAAAGGGGAGACATTGATGTCATGTACAAATCAATTAATATATTGCCTGTTCATGCTCTTTTGTGGCAAAGAATTCTACAGCAACATATATCTGACAGTCCGTATAAGGCAGTGGTGGATCATGTACACAATATATAATTCGCATAAAATATAGGAATGATATTGCCAATGTTTCAAAATAAATATGGTCAATGAACCCTTGAACACATTATTTCATTTATATTTAACAAGTTGCTATATGAATTTAAAAAGAATTGCTTTATGAAGAAATTCTCACTGATGTTAAAAGTGTTGGCTTTTGGAAAGTGACATTGTGTATTAATGTTAACAAATATGATGGCCTCCTTGATTATACTCGTATATCTCCTTGATATCTGCTGTATTGACACTATTTTGCTATTTCTTATGTTGTCTTTTAAACAGATATGATGGTCTCCTTGATATCTTTAAAATTATTTAAGTTCTACTATCATATTAAGAATCTATTCTTACTGTAACAAAACTTTTCTACTTTATTGTATCTCTCACCTGCTTGATCTTGCTGATATTTTGATATTATGTAGTTCGAATCTGTGACACTGTAACAAAACTGTTCTACTGTTTTTCATATTTTCTTTTATCACAACATGCATGCACAGATATTTTTTCTATTGTGCTGCTATTTGTATGATTATTTTTATTTCATTGTTTTATATATAATTTTTTAACTAAACTCCAGCTGACAGGCTACTTGCAGTAGCTTAGCGGGTATAAATTCCCATTGTATGAAAAATAATATTATACAATTTAAAAAAATTGCATTTCTTTCCCTAACCCTATCCAAATACAAAAACAGTTGAATTTGAAAGTACCAAAGGAGCTCCCAAATACTGATAAACCTGCTTGATTCTGTGCAAAGGAGGACGGTTCGTCTGATTGATAATCCATCGATTGCCATCTCTAATGTGCAGATGCAATCTGGGTATGCTGAGTGTATTCTACAGATATTTCAATGGAGCCTGCTCGTAGGAGCTAGCAGCGTTGATCCCCTCTGCACCGGTGCATGTGCGTGAAACTCGACAGACACAAGTTGGCTTCGTGGGAACGGGTCGTTTCGCCAACTTGTTTTTATGTAAGTCAGCTCGTACGTGGAATGAGCTACCAGCATATGTCTTTCCTCCTACATTTAATCTGGACCTCTTCAATGAGGTTTATAAGCTTCAATAAGTTATTCAAAAAAAAAAAATTATATTAATCCTAAACTTGTAAAAAAAGTCAACAGATGTCCCATATAAATAAAAATAGGATAGGTATATCCGAGACACTATCTAAATTCAGGCGGAATCTTGTAGTTATAAAAAGATACTGGCCAAAAATATATGGGAATTAATTAAGGATGATATTGACAGTTCTTAGAAGTGGAAGTATGATACCGATAAAAATGACGGGATAGACCATGAGGTCCTGGGTTCGAATCCCAGCTGCTACCGTTATCTTTTTCTTTTCTGTGTCTTTTCAGTTTCGTGTTTCATTTTGAGAGTTGTTCTATCTTAAATGATTAAAAATATATTACAATGAGATTTATAAAAGTAAAAAAAAAAAAAAAACAATATAATAGTTTTTTTGCGAAATCATGAAAATATCTCATATAATAGAGATAACAGATTGACTGAAATTGCATAGACTTTACTAATGAGATTGAAAGAGACATTATGATAGCGCAGTCTAGTGTAATACAGTATTCATTACCACCGTTTGTTATTCCCGCTTACTAACTACCAAACTAAGGCCACTCTCTGACAGTCCGGTAGGGAATCGACATAAACCTCATGCGTGATACCGACAGGGCACTGCGCCATACATTTCAATGGGCACTACCTCACGACTCGGGGGGGAAGTGGAAGGGGCGCGACGTTCTTCTGTTATACCACAAGCGGGACAACAATTCAGTAGCTTCTCGGTAAACATGCATCCAGTATATCTATGCACTGCATTTCGATCATTTACATGCCATTTATCCTTTGTGTTCAAACATGGAGAGGGATATGAATTTTCGGCTAATAATGGGGGTAGAGAAATATGCATGCCTTTATAACTATAAATTACCAGCATATGCTTTAAAGGGTTATTAAAACTATTTCCTCAGCACTAACGCACTCCCTTATATTGGTATTCATTTTTGTAATATATTGAGCAACGTGCTGGACCACAAATGTTTTTTTGACATTCGGCACACTTGCCGGAATTTTACACCATCTTCGGACAGTTCCCTGGCAGCAACAAATAACCTACAATGAATATTACGTTCAATGTAGGGGTGGACCTAGAACCTCCTCCTTTTTTGTCTCATTCGAATGAATAAATAGGATACCAGAGCCTCGTCTTCACTTGATTCCCCCGAAATTATTCTATCTTGAGTTTGACAGATCCGATAACATTTGGCGGTAAACATAACAGAAATCTGCAATACCGACAATTTACTGGCGGCTACAAATCACTGCCGACCCGTCAGAGTCGATGGAGGAAATATCGCGAAACATTTCCTGCATTTTTGCAGCACCCGGTTTATGTCGATTCCCTACCGGACCATCAGAGAGTGGCCAAGCATCACGCCGTTTCTCCGCAGGGGTAGGGAGAGAGGATGGATCGCCAAACAACTCGGTCTTGACACACACTTCTTGCTTCATCCACATTCATACACGCAGTTGTGGTGATGAACTATATATCACGAGTTCTATAATAGATTGCTAATAATGTTAGTTTATTTTTATTTTTATATATATACTGAGCCAGTGGTGCTATGTGGGGAGGGAAGAGGAATGCCGAGAAGTACCTGGCTACTGATAGATCTGATCACCAAACACGGCTTAACGCCAGTGAGGACTGTCGGGAGATTTTAAATGTACATTTACAGAAATTATTCCAATGACAAAAGTACATTACATTGTTAGTTTGTTAACAATTACACACTTATCAGCATTTTGAATTTAATAATGTTAACGTGGAACATGTCGACATTAGACGTTGGCTCATTTAAGAACATGATCACTCTTCCGAGGGACGTTACTAATGGTAGATTAGTTCTGCATCTCGGAACAAGGAAAGATCTGTGCACACTAGTGGTGGGCGAAGCGGCTCGGTTTAGTGAGCCGGATAACTAAATCAGCTCTTTGTAATGTACCGGTTCGGTGATCCGGCTCGATTGAACGACGGTTTGCGTCCCCCCGCACCATGCCCTCTCCCTCGTTCCCTTGGCCCTCTTAAACACGTCCTTAAAACGCTCTTACACAATACTTTTTCGTCCAGTTCTCATGTGGATTGTCTTTACAGAGAGCTGATTTAGTGATCCGGCTTACTAAACCGAGCCGCTTCGTCCACCACTAGTGCACACGCGCTCTTGTAATGACATGGTGGGCAATTTTTTTCTAAAATTCTGGATTACAAAGCAATTTTCTGTCTGTTGGTAAGGCTAATACCCAGCATCCCCGTTAAGAAGGCTGATGGATACAACCAGGGATAGTACCCGAAGCCTCTAAAATATAAATATCTTGGAAACCTCTTTTGTACTTTCTCCACCATCAAAGGGTGGTGAACATCCTCTGGTCCCTTATTACAGGGATGTATACTTAGAATGCTGGGCGTGTGGAGGCCAACACCGCATCCTTGGAGGGAGACAGTGAGAAGAGGCGCTTCCTAGAAGCATCCAGAGGATCCTTGATGATTTTGGAATTCATTAGCCAGTATGTGCCACCTGTACCAGGTTTGGCAAGCCCGCTGGACATTCGAGTGGAGACAAGGACACCTGCCCAGCTTATAAGGCTGCTCTTTCCAAGGACTTTGCCACCATCGATTATGGCGTATAAATACATTGATGACGACGGTGATGTTATCTACACGAGGACTAATGACTTGAAACAGTGGACGGAAGAACATAAAATTGGCCATAATATAGGTAATTTTACTTGTGTTCAACTAAACATTCGATCCATATCTAAATACTGGGATGTTTTACATGCTAACCTCCAAAATTGTTGGAATAATATAGATATCCTAATGCTATGTGAAACTTCAATAAAAAGGGAACATACTTGTCTTTTCGAAATTCCCGGTTACAGTAGCATTAGTTACTGTCGCACATCCAAATCTGGAGGGGGTATAACCTTGTATATTCGGGATACTTTACCTTTCACCCAAAATTTACTTGAAACAAAGTTGTTTGAGAATATTTCCTGTGTAATAACATTACCAAATAATTCTATACTCAATGTACTAGCAATATATAGACCACCAAATCTTAGTAAACAATCATTTATCAATGAACTTTCATCAATATTAACAAAATGTTCAAACCCTAATGAAAATATGCTAATATTTGGTGACATAAATATTGATTTGTTAAATTATATAGATCCTGTGATTATTCACTATGAAAATGCTCTTTCAAATAACTATTTTACAAAATGTATAAACGACGTTACAAGAGAAGCTATAGCAAATGGTAAAATGACACGAACATGTTTGGATCATATTTTTGTTAGATATAATAGCAAACACAAAGAAACTGACATACTCTACGCATGTGTTTGTGACTTCATCATTGCAGACCACTTTGCAACAGCTGTGAACATTCCGTACTATAAAACTAATAAACGGCCTATAAATAAAGGGCGGAAAGTCTCAATTTTATCTCAAAAACGAATAGATTTTTCAATTAGAAATTATAACTGGAATGCTTTGCTTCAGACAAATGATTGCAATAATTTATATAGTCAAATAAAAAGCAAGTTTAACGAAGTATATGAAAATAGTAAAATATTTATAGATGTAAAACCCAATGCAAGACCTTGGATTATAAAAGAATGGATGACAGAAGATATTCTATCACACATTAAAAAACGAGATTCTTTATTTAAGCGGTGGAAAAGCTCCCCAACAAATGCAATTTATGAAAAACAATACAAATCTTTTCGTAATTTTGTTACTAAATTAATAATAAAAAGTAAAACAACCTTTTTCAATGATAAATTTAAGAATAATTTTTCAGATATCAAAAAACATGGGATGAAATAAATAAAATTCTAGGACGTAGGACAAAGAGTAACTGTGACGATGTAATTAGTAGGTTAATGTTAAAAAATCAATCTGCGGAAAATGTTACAAACCAATTTGTTAATTATTTTTCAGATAACATAGCTTCAATGGTTCATAAATGTGATTTTAAGGCGTCAAATATTGTCCCGATAGAGTCACCGCAAAATTTGTATATACCACGAGCATCACTCGCAGACATACTGAGTATAGTCAAACTTCTCAAAAATTCAAAGTCCCCTGGCATAGACAATATCCGAATGTTTGACATAAAAAGACACATAGATATTTTGGGTCCTATATTAACCCATCTGATCAACACAATTTTAACACAAGCTGTGATACCAGATGAACTCAAATGTAGTATTATCAGACCTATTTACAAAAATGGGAAACATACTGATATAGGAAACTATAGACCGATTAGTATATTACCCGCTCTAGAAAAGATTCTTGAAAAATACATATCTTTAAAACTAACCAAATACTTGGAGTGCTTTTCTTTAATAGATCCTAATCAATTTGGTTTTCAAAAAAAAAAAAGTACAGAAATGTTACTTCAGGATTTCTCTAACTATATAAATAATGAACTGAATAATAAAAGACATGTTTTGGTACTGTTTATAGACAATTCAAAGGCATTTGATACTATAGACCCGATGAAATTGTTAAATATTTTGGAGGCAATAGGGGTAAGAGGAAACTTTCTCAAACTATTCAAAAACTTCCTAACCAACCGCCAAATCCAGGTAAAAATATCAGACAAATTTAGTAAAAGAAGAAATGTCAAAACAGGAGTTCCACAAGGGTCAATTTTAGGTCCAACGCTCTATATTATCTTTGTATCACTTATGAACAAAATATTCTCGTTTGTTAAACATTATGTATACGCTGATGATACAGCACTTATAATATCCCATGAAAATTTGGATACTGCAATAAAATTGTTACAGGTAGACTTTATTTCTTTATTAAAATGGTCACATTGACTCTGGTCTAATAATCAATGCTAAAAAAACGAAATTGATGCATATAAGATCCCCGCATGCAAGGTACAGCGAGGCACCTGTAATCATATCCCATTCATTTAATTGCATTCACAATAATACCAAACAGCCCTGCGCGTATACAAGTATCGAATTAGTCAACCAGTATGTGTATCTAGGTATTACGGTGGATTGTAATATGAAATGGGACGTACAAATTTCCAACCTCTGTAAGCGACTTCGAGCCATTGTAGGAAGACTCCACAAGGTAAAATTATATGTGCCTATAAAAACTATGAAAGTAATTTATTTGTCTCTAGCAGAATCGACTATAAGGTATGGTATAACTTCTTGGGGACACTCCTGTAAGACCAACATAAAACATTTACAGCTGATTCAAAACGCCATGGTAAAATTGTTAGTAAGTAAAACAGTTTTTAAGCAAAGGCGAGACATTGATATCATGTACAAATCAATTAATGTATTACCTGTTCGTGGACTTTTGTGGCATAAAATTCTACTGCAACATATATCTGAAAGTCCGTATAAGGCAGTGGTGGATCATGTACACAATACACGTTTCACACAAAATATAGGAATGATAGTGCCAATATTTCAAAATAAATATGGTCAACGAACCCTTGAATACATTGTACCATTTATATTTAACAAATTGCCGTACGAATTTAAAAACAATTGTCCTATGATGAAATTCTCACTGATGTTAAAGTGTTGGCTTTTGGAAAGTAACCTTGTGTATTGATGGTAACAAATATGACGGTCTCCATGGTTGTATAGCTCCTAGATATCTGGTGTACTTACTGTTACGGTGTTACTATTATATTTAAGTCTATCCTCATTGTAACCAACCTGTACTGCTGTTTTATGTATATATCTTTTAAATTTTTATTTCTTAATCTATTTAATACTTACAGATGCTTTGATATTTCTGATATTTACGTAATAGTTATATTTTTGTAATATTAATGTTTTTATAATTTTTGTATTGATGTTTTTATAATATTGATATTTTTATAATATTGATACTTTTATAATATTGGTACTTTTATAATTTTGATATTTTTTATGATGATAGGTGGGGAATATCAATAGCGTTGTAGTATAATCTTTGTTTATTTTATAATAATCATATAACGTCCACTAGGTACTAAGTCTTAATATTAAAGAGTGTCTATTTCACTGAATTCACTTGGACTTAATTCTATGGAGTGTCTAATTCTACTCACTGTTTACTTTAGTTTACAAAGGCACTGGGTAACTTCACTGAGTTGACTTTAGTTTACAAAGGCACTGGGTAACTTCACTGAATTGGCTTTAGTTTACAAAGGCACTGGGTAACTTCACTGAGTTGACTTTAGTTTACAAAGGCACTGGGTAACTTCACTGAGTTGACTTTAGTTTACAAAGGCACTGGGTAACTTCACCGAGTTGACTTTAGTTTACAAAGGCACTGGGTAACTTCTGGGTAACTTCACTCCGCGGTGACTTTCCTTTCCGGAGGTAAGTCGAGGACCTTATCCAGCTTAGGCACTCCACGGGTGGAAAGTC
Source organism: Halesus radiatus (assembly GCA_022606495.2). Classification (NCBI taxonomy): domain Eukaryota; kingdom Metazoa; phylum Arthropoda; class Insecta; order Trichoptera; family Limnephilidae; genus Halesus; species Halesus radiatus. The sequence continues at coordinate 42,434 of JAHDVE020002996.1, read as the reverse complement.
CGTGGTGGGGGTTTGGCAGCTATTTGCTGGTAACAGCGGGAGTCTGCAGCTCCGGGAGAACTGCCTTCTGTAGCCAAAATCCCCCCTTTTGAACGCCTGTCGAACTCGACGGTGGTTTCTTCGGGAGCCCGTCCCTGGCGTCCGGCGGCCTGTGATTGGCTCGGCATGGCGCACGGGGTTTATCCCTTTGGGCGCTGCGGCGGAGCCTTCCGGGCGGGCGAGTTCTTTCAACGGCGTTTTAGCTCATTGCCATCTCGTATCAATGATATTGACATTTTTATAATATTGTTTAAATCGGTGTTATAAAATTGGACTCTAGTATCTCAATAACAAATCTGTAATGCTTTTACCATTATTTTTCTCTTTAATTTTTTTTTCAACTTATGTACAGCACAAGATGCATGCGCCTAAATATAATAATTTTTGCCCTACATTTGTATGATGATTGTAATTTATTGTTGTATTATATTATATTGTTGAAATAAACTCCTGCTGACAAGCTACTTGCAGTGGCTTAGCGGGTATAAGTTCCCACTGTATATAATTAATATTATACAATAAAAAATAAAAAATAAATAAATAAAAAATAAAAAAATAAAATTAAAAAAATTATTTTCTAATACATTGTCCAATTCCGAACTAGAATATCCTGAGATAAAATAATAAAAATAAAATAATATTTTTAATTATTTATTTCAATAATCTTACATAAAAGTTACCCTTTAAATGCGAAAATCATTTTATAAAAAATGCATTTAATGACCATCGAAACGAAGATCATTCTGTTGAAATTTTTACTTTAATAAAAACAAACAGAATGTTACTATTTACACAATAATTAATACATGTATAATCAATAGGGAACGGATGTTGTACAAAGCATATGACAGATGCACCATTTTGAATATATTTCTTCGGAGAATAATAATATAATGAACATCTTAATATTTACCTAATTCAGTCGGCTAAGATGTTCATTATAAAGTATTTAAGATATATAAGTTAGAACATGGAAACGAATTTATAGTTTAACTCGATACGCGGCTATCGAATGTGATCCGTCGTCGGCAATCCCCGTACACGGATGTCATACATATGTGATACATGAAATTTCGCTAATACATAGAGACAACGCGAATTTTACCATTTTCACACGAATAATGCAAAATATACAAATTTTCAGGTAAATAATTGCGAATTTTCGTATTTATCACGCGATATTCTGATATTTTAAAACAAGAAAGTAATATTGTACATTCTAAATATTTCTATGACTATGTTTTTGACAAGCTTGAATAACCATAAAATGGAGCGCAGGTATTTTCATGTTGAAAACGTCGTGTACTGCCATTCTTTTTTGGACTTTAAATAATTAAACTAAATAAAAAAAAGACAGGATTAAGTTATTTTAAAAATAATATAAATGTGAATCACTCTTGTTGAAAAATATCAAAAAGGGAACATAACACAACTTTTGTTGCAAAATACCAAGAAGGGAATATAACACAACTTTTGTTGCAAAATACCAAAAAGGGAACATAACGCAAGTTTTGTTGTAAAATACTAAAAAGGGAATATAACACAACTTTTGTTGCAAAATACCCAAAGGGGAACATATCACAACTTTTGTTGCAAAATACCAAAAAGGAAAAATAACGCAAGTTTTGTTGTAAAATACTAAAAAGGGAATATAACAAAACTTTTGTTGCAAAATACCTAAAAGGGAACATAACACAACTTTTGTTGAAAAATACCAAAAAGGGAAAATAAAAACTTTTGTTGCAAAATACCAAAAAGGGAACATAATACAACTTTTGTTGCAAAATACCGAAAAGGGAACATAACACCACTTCAGTAAATACCATAATTTTTTCTGAAATATTACCTAAATTTTCCCAAAAATAGTGTGAATTTCACCAAAATAATACAAATTTCATCAAAAATAATTCAAATTTGACAGTAAAATTGCCGCTTGATGGGGATAGAATGCGTTTAAAACGCCAGCGTTGTAAGAGTTAAATCTTAGACTGGGTTCACAATACTTTTACGACCATATTAAAAACATATTTGGAGGTTTTTAAATACATATACGTCCGTTCCCTGTTTCAAAAGTCAAAACATTACACTTTTATCATTTTAATTATCTCTTTGAGACAAAATGCGAAAAAAGGCAAATGATTTCTACTTTTAGATGTTTTCATAGATTTTATGTTTCTGCAACTTTAAATATGCAGTCAAAGTTAACATTTTAATATAACTTACATGAATTAATTTCAATATAGCTAACTGTATTCATTTTAATAATGTATTAATATTTTATAAAACAATAAATAATCCTATTAATATTGAATCACAATCATGCTTTGATATTCAACGATAGTAAGTATGTATTATCATTTTAGTTTCAATGAAAATCTTACAAATCTTCAATTTAATATTTATTATTCACAATTAGTTGCCAAATAACTCGGCCATAATATAACATACGCCAAATTTAAATAGTACATTCATAGGAAACTCTGTGGCAATTTGAAATTGAAATATAATACGTAATAGTGATTCTGTTGGCGAGAACTAAAAGCTTAAGAGCCAATACTCAAAAATGGCCCCAAACAACACTTTGCAGGTTGCTAACTAAAGCAATACCATACGGGTGGTAATCCTTAAATTCTATGAAATACGTCCAAAAAAGTCTGAAAATAGGTGCAATTAAAAAAGCAATTGTGAACTTTTTACCAAAAATTACGGTATGTATTTCGTGTAGAATTTAAAAGATTACAGTTTGAGGATTATTGTCTTTTGAAACCTTATACATTTTCCTAATAACCCGTTTAGAATTAACAGATAAATCATTCATGGTATTTCTTGAGTTAGCAACCTGCAAAGTGCGTATTTTTGGGTGCTGACCGTTAAATAAAAGAATCTTTAAAGCTTTGTAAGTGTTAATGTTTTAGTTCTCATCTAAATAAAAAAAGTCAATTGTAACTCAGATAATTTTAATTAACATTGTTCCTACTATATTTACATGCATAAAAAATATTAATTTCTGTGTGCAAGAATATTTGATATTTAGGGGTTACCAGACCTGGGACCCGATTCCGGTTCTTTTTAAGGATAAGACATTGTCAAGACTTTTTGCTCAACTGCGATTCCGGTTCTCTCGGAAGACGGCTGTCATTCGGGAAAAGACATTCTTTAAAAATATCGATATCAGCGAGGTTTTTCAAAAGAAAAACTCGATATTATTGTAAGTATTGACTTTAAACATTGTTAGTGAGTCATTTGTCATATAATAATGTTATTAAACTAACTGAATTAACGAAATTGCAATGTTTACAAAGTACATGTGTCAAAAGCCCGAAATGCCAGATGAGTGATTTAAATTTTTTAAATTATAATAAACTACAAGTATTTTGAATCATACTGTGATCATAATTAAACCACAAACTCCTTTAAAAGTGTATTGTCATTAACATGAATAACCCTAAGGATAAGGACAATGTTTCATCCTTAGAAAGAACCGGATCCAGGCCCTCGGGGTCAATCATTGTTACATACTAGTATACACCAAATGAAAGAGGACGCCAAACTAACTGATATACAGCAGAATCTCAATAATCCGGTGCTTCAGAGGTCCTGCACCATCGGTAATGTGACAAAATCCGAGTCATTTTGGTTTTGCGTAAACAACAAGAGAATAACAAATAAGATAAATAAATAAAAAATGTAATACAAGCGCATAAATTTATTTTAAACCACTTCAATTTAATATAACGATCGACCGATTTCGGAAATACCTTTCCTTCGTCGGGACTATAGTTTAATGTTAAAGCAAGAAGGGTAATTCCGAAACCTGTCGATCATTTTATTAAATTGAAGTGATTTAAAACAAATTTATGTGTTTGTATTATAATTATGACAAGCGAAGGCTTTTTACGAATATGAAAATAAATTGTTTTGTAACTACGCATAAAATCTTTAAATTTATATATTTTTGATTAAAAGTAGATTTTCACATTATTTATTTTACAATTATCTTTACATTCAGGCACCATCTGGTTTAATATACAAGAGTTATACCTCGCATTGACAACGAGTGGAGATTACCGGTTTTGCAAGAAACGTCATCGTAATTTCCCGGTAAATTAGGCAGGATCTGGTTGGATTTAAATCCATGCACAATACATGAAATTGAACTGAAAAAACCCTCGACTCTGTGCAGAAACGGGCGGCCTGTTTGATAGATTCAAATATCTTAACTTAACGGATTGCAATCTTTGGAGCACAGACGTCAGGTGGGAATGGCTGTCCTTGTTCTACCGGTATTTCAATGGAAGATACTTTGAGGAAGTAGCTTCATCGATTCCACAGTCGGGAAACACGCCAATCGCGCGCCCAACATTTGCACACGCTTGACATTTGTCACATGAGAACGGGTCGCTTCTACGACTTGTTCTTGTGTTCAACAGCTCGGCTGTGGAATGATTTGCCGGCCTCTATGTTTCCTTCCTCCTATAACAGGTTCACTTATTAACTTCTAAAAGACCATCCCCAAAGATGACATAGGCCTTGAGGGATTATTTATCTGTGTGGAGAAACTGTAATTATAATTTTTTTTTAAGTACATAAAATATTAAAAATAGAAGATAAAATTCAGTTAAAAAAAAAATGTCTGCCGACTAAGTAAGTATGTACTAGTACCATAATAAATATTAAGAATGTAACAATACAGATATTTTGGATTCGCCGATAAAAAGTTTAAAATTACAATATTCGAAGTTCGTTATTTCATGTTCGTGTTTAAATTAAACCTTAACCCATTGGCCTCTGAATTATTAAGCTGGAATTCGGCCCTCACCCTTGAAATAATTTTGTACTAAAAATTGGAAATCTGCATTGTTTACTTTTTTAATTGACACCTGACAAGAGCGCCCCTGTATGTACAGAGCACGTACATGGTAACGATATCGCTACCAGGTTGGGCAACGCTGTGAGGCGGGTTAAGGAGGGGGCTGTACGAAGGGATTTGTTATGAAGTCGGCGAAACGACCCATTGTCATGAGGCCGTCATCTTTGAAGGGATGTTCCGCTTGTGTCCGTCGAGCTTCACGCACGTGCACCGGCGCGGAGGGGATCAACGCTGCTAGCTCCTTCGAGCAAGCTCCACTGAAGTATCTGTAGAACAAACTCAGCATATCTACAGTGCGTCTGTGCATCAGAGACGGCAGTCGGTCTGTTAACAATGGATTGTCAATCAGACGAACCGCCCTCCTTTGCACAGAATCAAGCAGGTTCATCAAGTATTTGGGAGCTCCAGCCCAGAGGTGACTTCCAAATTCAAATGTCAGACGTACTTGACCTTGGTGAACTAAATACAATACAACTTTTAAACCACATATTTAAAAGTATTACTTTCTTTAAATTTACATGGGTATCGGATAAAAGTACGCAAAAAAAAAATTACGAGTTTTTAATATAAAAAAAATTATATGTCTAAATGTGGATACAATTTTTTTTTCACATTTTTATTTAAAGACAAAAAAATTAACATTTATGAATCTTATACGCATATACGAGTATATTACATGCCATTTTGAAGAAATTCAATAGGTGCCGGGCACTGACAAAACCTTCAATGTAAATATCGGAAAAAATGCTTTACAAACGTATGTTGCCAACACTACGAAATGAAAGCTTCATTGTCTATAGAGCGACTGGCATTTGAAATTTGATTTATTAATGTCACTGGTGTGTCCGTTGTTAATTTTTAGGCCGACCCACTTCAAGACCGCCACAGAGGCGGGGTTCGGGGTTACGTACTTGAGACACACACCCGCCAGGTTGGAGTGGTTCGAGGCCAACAGATTAATAAACAAAATGACGATGTTCTCATTTTTCCTTTGATTTTGTTTGGAGACTGTGGATCACTGACATCAGAATTGATAGACTTGCCCTAGTACGATTTCGACGACTGGTGGCAAAGATCATACGACACCCATTTGGGCACCAGCTTAGTTCTATGCCGTCCATGTTTGTTTCGCGTGATTTTTACTGCGGTAAGTAATTTACAAAACTTTTACAAAAAGAGTTAAACTAAATGCTCTTACAAAATATTCAGTTTTTGCAAACAAGCCGAATCTTTTTACTTAGTGGCTGTTTTACTTAAATTGGCAGCACACTTAACACGCCCCCGCCCCCTCTTATCTTGGTTTCTACCTCTTGCGTCTTAGGGCTTCTCTATTTATTATTTGCTCTGTACTGTGGATTTATTTTAGTATTGTCCGTCCAATTTTAGAAATTCATATTAAAACATAATTTATCTTTATCTTTTAACTTACCCTCTTTTTATACGCAACTTCATTGTTTAGTAAGTAAAAATGAGCAAATTTGTAAGCTATTGAGTCAAAGTCTATCGGTCATACCGGTATTGGCATCGGATCAACAAAAACAAGTATCGTTACATCCCTAATAAACATGTACATCGTTTATTGAAGAGTCAGGTCTTTGGAGGAACCAATCAGCCGGCCTATGCAAGGTATTACCGTAGTGCCGGATTAGTGAGATTTTACTTTACAAAATTACATGTTTTTGCACTTGAAAAAATTACATATTTTTGCACTAATCGCAAAATTACATATTTTTGCACTAATCATAAAATTACATATTTTTGCACTAATCGCAAAATTACACATTTTGCACTAATCACAAAATTACATATTTTTGCACTTATGACAAAATTACATATTTTTGCACTTATCACAATATATCAGAGCACAGGTTATGTAACATTTCAGTGAAGTCATTGTCTCGCATCACGTGCAAAACACAAGTGCGCGAAGGGCTATTTATCTCTTGGCCCAGGCACGTGAACACGGCCATTGTCTCTGAATCACACGTAGAGCACAGACAAGTGGACGTGTAAATAGCGTGATGGACTATTTACACGTCCACCTTGCCGACCCCGAGGGGGATATCCCTCATCTCTTGGCGCAGGCACATGAACTCGCCGAAGAGGCAGGTGACGGCGGCGCAGCACACCTGCAGGGTCCACCAGGACAGCGAGGATGGGAAGTGGCCGCTGTACATCCAGCAGGTAATCAGATGAATGAAGTGATATGTGAAACTGGAAGCAAAACATACTACTTTTAGACAAATTATAGCGCAAGATGGATTTTACACATTTTTTTTTATATTAAAGAATCAAAACGCAAGTGAAAAAAAAAACTGCAAGTTTTCACATGGCTGTATCGACATTCTCGTGATAGCACTGTGCTTGCTTCTCTTGGCCTAACCTAACTTAGCCCTAACTCTCGTTGGAGATGGAAAAATTTGGACTAGATGCAGAATGCATACCTGGATCATAGAATTCCACAAATAACACGCATTTGCTATATACACATTGTCGAGACCTATAAAAAAAACAATGCACACAACTCCAAAACTCAGTCTCTTGCTAAAAATTGAATAGCTACATTCCATTATAATTTTTCCAATTTTCAGCATGTTCATATACTAAATCCATATATTTACACTAGACTTCATGCAAAGTAACTATACTCCATTGGTCACCATGAAACAGGTAGCGGGCCTAGTATGGTGATGTATGATGTCTCAATTAAATATCATATACTTTATAAATAAATAAAACACGTTTACAGCAAAACTCTTTCACAAGGTTTTTTCAAAATAGGGTTATTACTAGATTTCATAATGAGATCAACCCACAAATTCAAAAATTTACTCAAATACAAATATGTATACGAGGTGTGTTCAAAAGAAAAGGTGAATTTTGAATTTTCGCGGGCTGTGTACATTCGATTATCGATTTTTTTTGTTATGTTGGTACACATATGTTTATCATATGTTAGCATTATCAGCCATTTTGGATCAGTGGTTTGTTTTGACAACTGGAAAGGTTAGTCACGTTTTTGTGTGTTCTTCGATTTTTTACTTTATGTTATTTTTCTGAGCCATCATCAGTCCGATTGAAGTGAAATTTTAGATTTGCTTTATTTTCTATGTACTCATCAGCATTTCTTCAAAAAAAAAATCATTCTTTTTAGAAAAAAAATTGTTAATAATTGTTAATCCTATGGAGGAATTTCCTAGTCTTGGTCGGAACTTGATAGCCGTTTTCTGGGGCATCATCAGTCCGATTAAATTGAAATTTTAGATTTGCTTTGTTTTCTATGTTCTTATCAGCATTTCTTCAAAAAATCCAAAAAATCGATGTTTATCGATTTTTTGGATTTTTTGATATATCCAGGTGTTTATATCCAGGTGTTTTCGACTCTCAACTTAATTTACTTGCACATATCAATTCAATAACTAATATAGGTTAAAAAATAGTTTGCTTCATTCCTTGAAATGCCAGACACTTAAAATTATTATACTCTTCCTTAGTTCGAAGGCAAGTCGAATATAATTCTTCTACATGGTCCCCTCACTATAAAATCCACTCCGATTCCATTGAAAAAGTTCAACGTAAATTTCCAAGATATGTTAACTATAAACTCGGATTACCTATTGAAACGATAAATTACAATTACTTAAAGAAAGAATTGAAATTATTAAAATTCTCAGATTTTGTTTCTGACCTGACTTTTATTTTTAAAATTGTTAATGGTTTTATAGACAGCCCTGACTTGGTAAGCCTAATTTATTTTAATATTCCAAATAGAACTACTCGATTAAAAAAATTATTCAACTGTAACAATAATTTCAGGGCTGAGTCATTCAAAAACTCGCTTGTTCCTAGAGATTTCAAGCAGAGGGTAATACTTTTTCAGAGATAGTCGATATGTTCAACTGCACGGAATGCAAATACAAAAAGACTACAGTAGCATACATCCTCAACAATTATTATCTAGATACGTGTCAAGAGCATAAGTACTAGTGAATATATTTTTTGTATATTCGCCTCTGTTGCAAATTATATGGAATTGTACTTGCACAATGTTATTGCTGAATTTATTTGTGTTTAATTTAATATTTAGTTGTTGTATTTCGTTAAAGCTATCTATTCTATCTATGCACCTACTGTTATGTGTTTCGCACCTGTGTCCCTATTGTAATTTTAACAAAATTACTAACTAACTAACTGATGCATACCCGGCCTTTCTCAGGATCATTTTATTTTTTTGGAATAAAGTTATGAAGTTGTGAATTCTTGCTTGTCGTTTGGGTGCCATGATTGATTTAACAGCGATCACTATCTCTAAACAAAGAAACAAAGAAACATTCATTTGAATATTTTATTTCATTCCAAAAATTAATTTTTTCAAAACATATTTAAATAAATAAGTAAGGTAGGTACGTACTTGTGTTTTCAATTTTTAAAATATTCTACCCAAACAAACCTTCTTCTTTGAATATGTAATCTGTGGTTACCCAGAGTGGTATATCTATGGGCTAACCTCAACACAACATGGCGGGTTTAATGTTTTTCATACTAATTTTAAAATGTTATATAGCAACAGTTTTACATATTGGATTTCATTCAAACTACTCTCTAAACCTTCCCGGCACTAATGAGAACAAATTGTGCTATTTTCAGCGAAACTGGGCGAGTAATTTTCGAGAAAATCGAGGACACACCGACAAACATTCATTTTTATATATATAGATTATGTAAGAGCTCATATAGGGCGTACACAATATAATAAATAAATAAATATACAGGTGTTTTATTTATGGAAGTAATAAGATAAAGAAAAAACAAAATAAGAAGGAAGAGGAAGAGGAAGACAGGATCGGGACAGGAGATGCTCTCGATACATTTTATATTTGTGCACCAATTTGTGGTTGTACGCTTCCGTTCGATATTTTGAAAAGATAATGTTAAAAATTTCGATGTTATGAAATTGTGAATTATATTGCGCACAAATACAGGGAATTGGAGAATTGATGCTAAGATTGGTCCTGCTCGCGGGCAAATGAAAAAAATCGGTTTGTCGGGTTGGTCTTGACGGTATGTTGATTCTTATAAAGTTGATGAGCTCTGGCGAGTCCAGGCCATTATTCATAATTTTAAACAATAATATTTGATCAACATTGATGTGCATACATACAAAGTAATTGTGATCAGAAGTCTTACCTAAAGTCTAGACACAGTTTGGTCCTCTGCACTATCATGCTGAGGGCGAAGCTGCCTATCACCGAGTTCATCACGAACCCCGTCACCATTATCTGCCCCTCAAAGTCCCGCACGTGTATCGCCTAGAACCAAAGGACACCGCCGTCAATATCATGGAGTATAATATTTACATACAAGTGTGTCAATAAAATGGAACTAAAATATTTCATTACCATGGTTACACCGATTTTAGAACAAAATAAAATTTATTTTTATTTATTTTATTATTTACACGGCTTTTACATACAGATACATCATTTTTAAAATCATATAAGAAAAACAAAAAATAGAAAACATGCACAAAAGTTAAATTACACTTGAAAAAAGTTAAGTTACACTTGAAAAGCTACGACAAAAGTTAAATTACACTTGAAAAATAAAATTTAAAAAACTGCACCAAAGCTAAAAATACACAGTAACACAAAAAAAATAGCACAACATCCACAAAGTCAATATTAACAGTAATAACAAATAAGTAAATAATGTAATAGTTGTAGTTAACAGTAATTTATAAACCAAGCAGAAACAATTCGTTCATCCTTCTTTTGAAATTTGCCAAGTTTAGATTATTGTAAAATGCATCCATACCATTTAATTATTTGTTAGCAAGACTGTGTAAGCGTTGAATTGGGGAATTCAAACTATAGTTGGAACGGGAGCAGTTGGGACTCTTGTGCGGTACTCGCATAAAAAATTAAAAAATTGTACATTTTTGTGTTAGTATTATTTTTCGTTTAAACTATCTTGGTTTTGTCATTTAAAACCATTTAAACGATTGCAGCGCCCTCCATTTTTGCTTAATTTATTTTGACGATATGACATTTTGCATCATAGAGGAATGGAAGTGTGGCGGTTCCTACTTCAAACCTAAATAAAAAAATTGACCGCCATATCCGGATCCAGGCTCTTCACATCAACTTCGCAACGCCACTCTGAGCAATACACTCCTTTCAGTGCCCTAGTTAAATGATATCCTTCTAATGTATATATATTACTTCTTTTTATTGACGGACCACTGTGCAATTATACAAAATACACAACACAAAATGAGATAAAGAAAGGCTGCAGAAAAAGAACGACACATACATAATACATGAATGACAATCACAAAAATATCCATTTGAGAGAACGTTAAAGTCAAAGCCTGAACAAGGCTTTGGTAAAGTCCACGATTTTAGATATATTAAATGATATTCTCCGTAGAATATCATTTAATATGTATTGAAACTCACTGATGGAACAGGTAGGACTACTAACAGGACACTGTCGCCTCAGGAGGTACGGTGCCAATGTCCCGCCTCCATGGAAAAAACGACATAATTTGTAACCAGGAGACACGGCTGAATACCCAATGGCAATAGTATCATCTGTTATGAAAAATACGTCCAAACAAAGTAAAATAATCCCAATTCTCTGCTAGCTAAGTCTTCGATTAACGAAATTATTCTTCAGATATGCAAAAATCGTATCTGTTGAACGCCGGCGTATCCGATCGGCAATGTCAAAAGATCATTTCTCTGAATTTAAGAAGCTATTCTGGGGAAACCTCTATTGAAACATATATACAAATAACACATTATCTGGTAAGACGATACAATTAATAAAAACATAACTTTGCGTTTAACATTTATGTTATCTTTTACGTTAGTACGAGGCGTATCCAGAAAGTAAGTGTACTGAGGCTCTCACGACCGAATAAATTTTATTTTCGACATGTTGGCTACACTTACGTGACTCTTCCCTTCCGCAACGAGACCGGTTCAAGGTAAGTACGTTGAGAAGTGTCGACGCGACAACACATTTCGTGAAAAATGTCAATTCAATCTCCCGCCAAGTGCGAAATACGCGGCGTCATCCGTTATCTCGTTTGGAAGGGAAAACCTCCGGTTGAGGTTTATAATGAGGTGAAAGCTGCATATTGTGATAAAGCTATGAATCGTACGAGTGTGTACAAGTGGTATCGCGAGTTTAAAAACGGTCGTACATCTGTGCATGATGATCAGAGGAGGGGAAGACCTTCAATTGTGACTGACGAAATTGTGGAAAAAATCGAAAAAATGCTCCATGACGATCGCAGATTGACTGTGGATGAACTTTCTGCGATGTTTCCGCAAATCTCCAGATCTCTACTACACGAAACCATCACAGAAACCCTCGGATATCGGAAACTGTCCGCGAGGTGGGTCCCAAAACAGCTGACAGACCAACACAAGTTGAATCGAGTGGAAGCCGGACAAGAGTTTTTGAGGCGCTGCAAACTCCATAGAGATGAATTTCTGTTACGGAGATGAAACTTGGGTTGCACACCACACGCCTGAAACCAAAAGGCAGTCTCAACAGTGGCGTCACACCTCTTCACCCTCCGCCAAAAAGTTCAAAACCACAATTTCAGCCAAGAAAATCATAGCATCCGTGTTTTGGGACTGTCAAGGAATAATTTTGATTGAATATCTGCCTCAAGGAGAGACCATCAACTATGCAAAATACTGTGAGACCCTAAAAAAGTTGCGGAAGGCGATTCAAAATAAGAGGAGAGGCATGCTGACAAAGGGAGTCAGCCTGCTGCACGACAATGCCAGACCACACACGGCCAACGCCACGAAGGAACTGCTTTCCTCGTTTAAATGGGATGTCCTGAACCACCCCGCGCATTCCCCTGACCTAGCACCTTCAGATTATTATCTCTTTACCTCCCTGAAGCTGCACATGGGTGGGAAAAGGTTTTCAACCGACGAGGAGGTAAAGGAGGAGGTGGAGAAGTGGACGAAGGGGTTGGCGGGAAACTACTTCGAGGAAGGCATCAAAAAGTTGATACCCCGCTTCACCACCTGCATTGAGAGGAATGGCGACTATGTCGAAAAATAGCTTACATATGTACTACGGTAACCATGTAATTTTTTTGTATCAATAAAAAAATGTGTAACCTACAAAAATTCAGTACACTTACTTTCTGGATATGCCTCGTATAGCATTCTTAATACGTATTTTATTAAAAAATAATACTTTGAACTTAATTACAATAAGAAACAACTAGTTCTGTTGGAGAAGACACCAAATAATGTATTTTTAATTCAGATTTTGTAAAAAATGAAAGAATCACACAATGCCATGTTAAAAGTTGTCGAAATATAGAAAAAATGGACTCTGGTGGGCCGCTCGCAAATTCACCCTCGACACACTACGGAAGTATTAGACCCCAGGCACCTAACGTTCCAAAGGTTAAAGCACCAACATTTTCTGCTTATAATGATGATAGTAGGAGTTCTTGGAATATTGTCAGGCTATTTGTAACCCGGGAAATTCAAAGCGGGACGTACGATAATGTTTTTTTAATTTTTTTATTATGGCTTTCACCCATTTAGGGCGATGTTGGCCATGTTAGCCATGTTTAATCAGTTAGATTTTAATAGTACAGATTGTTCTTAAAATTAGTTACATTTAAACATGATATAATATTTGGGCAAATAAAATTGAAGCAAATAAGTTAGAGTATAAATTTATGTGTTTTTAATCCCCAAAGACTTAAATTTTAATGTCATTTTTATAAATATATTTTGCTAATAAATTGTTAATTTGGGGGGAGTTGAGACTTAGAAGGCAGGGAATACTGGTAGGGAGTTCAATTTTAAGTTTTACCAATTCATGCATAAAATTTGGAAATTGGTCATTGATAGGACACTCAAAGAAATTATGGTCCAGAGTGTCCTCTGACCCACAATCACAGTAAGGCGAGCTGACTATGTGGAATCTGGCGAGATGACTAAGACAAGAAGTGTGACCTAGTCGCATTCGAGTTATGGAGGAAATATATTTTTTTGGCATGCAAATGTATTTATGAAACCAGGGCTTGACAGGAATGAAAGGTTATATTAATGAGTACTGATGACCTTTTGTTATGATAACGTTACCAACCCCTCAATTGTTGCAGTCGGAGTATGTCCGTTTTCAAATTAATATTGAATATAGAGTTGTTCGGACCAATAAGGAAGCTTTACCTGATATTTGAAGATGTGGTCCAGGGTCCTCGTAGACTTGGATATATCCTGAAACATGGCCGTCAGCAGCCCGAGGGAAACGTAGAGAACACACTGCATGGCCACTATTTGCGATACCAGCAACAATGGATCCCACTGGGAGTATCGAAAGGTCCCCGTGAATTTCTTCATCGTGTCGTTCGAATAGCACCAGATCAAAAATCATGTATATTCCAAAAAACTTCGTCAAAAAATCAACACTTCACCAAAAATATCGTGTGTTATTCGTACGGAGTCGTATGACGTACGCATTTCTATTTTTGATTTGAAATTGTAGTTTCAACGAAACTTGTTCACTTGTATTGCACGATTATGTATTAGTAATGCGTCGGATTAAATGGGATTTCCAAGAGAAAACAGAAAAAATAAATCGGCATAGGCCGCAGATTGCACAAAACAATGACAGCAAAATCTGACGTTTCAAATTAGTTGCCAGGAAATAATTTTTAGATGCCCTAAAAGGACCAACACACGAACCAACATGGTTTTAATAAGTTTATTTTTCCTTTCAACATTTTTGGTGTTTACATTTAATTTTTCGTTGAATTTCAGCTACTCGTTAACCATTATCGATTGCAGCGTCCCCCATTTGTGTCTACTTTATTTTAACAAACTGCATGTTATTAAAATTGTGATAGTATTCTGAAAAAAGGATAAAAATAAAATTTCACGATTTTAATTATAAAAAAAAACATTGGCAACATTCAAGCCTTGAGGTTGGAAATCAAAATTCGAATGATTTTGCGATAATAAGAAACTCCAGTGAAAAATATTATGGCTTTAAAACAATATATTCATATAGATCAGCAAATGCCGATTCTGAATATATAACTTTTATTATAAACAAATTATACGTGGAATTTATATATCGTTATCTAAAAATGAATAAAAAATCATCTCACCAAAACATCTTGTTATGTTGGTACCATTGCATTTGGAACATCTGACGTCACATGCGTATTTTGTTTTTGGATTAGTACGAACTTTTTTATTTTTTGGTGTTGTTTTGTATTTTAAATATGTATTTTTTAGTTTTGGCAATATTTTAACTAAATTTAAGGCTCATCTTTGGTTTGAGATTTGACATCCTAACCTCAAAACTGACCAGCCATGGATTTAGAGCGTTTTGAAGAAATGAAACTTTGAAAATTATTTTAACTATAAACACTGACTAGAAAAAAAAACGAAATACACTGGTATTTAAGTTTAAACGTCATAATTGATAACCACAATTGGAAAGTCGAGCTCCCGCGATATAATACTTCTGTAGTGTGCAAGGATTAATTTGCGCGCGGCCAGCCTGAATCTATTTTCGTAATGACTTCCTCGTTTTTAGCAAAATAATGTTTTTGTAAATTGTACCGTCTTACCAGATAATGTGTTTATATATTTATTAAAAAATGTATACATTTATTGCAAGTAGTTTCCCCATACTTATATTCAGTGCAATGATTTTAATTGCCCAGCGGATACTCCGACGTTGAACGAATACAAATTTTGCATATTCGATAATAATAATAAGAATAATTTGATGATTTGTATAGCGCCGTTTTTGTGAAAAATCACCCCAAAGGCGCTGTACAAATATTACTTCCTATTCTTTATCTAATTATGTACAAACAAATACAGAAAAATATACTTACCTGGCAGGTCGCTTCAGTCGAACACAGTTTTATTAGAAAATTTAAGCTTAGAGATGAAATGATTTTTACAGTTGTTGCTATTTTATCCTCCTTTTCTATTGATGTTAAATTAATTAGAAGATTGGTGGCACAAGAAGAGTTGGTATTTATTGAAATATTTATAATTTTTAGGACTGGAGAATATTTTAAAAATGACCTTAATTTCGATGGATAATTTCGGCGCACTAAAATTTTATTGGATAACCAACACATCTGTCATTGGTCACTCCTAGTGATTCGCTACTTTCGGTGACTTAGAAGGGGTGTCCGGGTTCATGAGGTTTTGTTAGTTTTCTCCAGGTCTTGGCGGAGGATGTGTCTGCCCACTAACTGTGTGGTGGGCCGTATCGGGAGAGGTTGATTGAGGGAGACCGTTTGACCTTTCCAGCCGAACTCTCTAGACCCATCGCCTTGAACCGCAATGTTAGGGATGAATGTATACGTCCGTCACTCCTAGACACACTGACGCCCCCGAGATTCCTACCCACTCCTCATACCCTTTTCCTTTCCATAAAAAGAATCTCCACACATAGCATCCTCAAAGATGCCTTCGACTACGAATCCGGCGTGCGCAAGTTAAATTAATTTATTAATTGATAAACTAAAGTTTTTTAAGACAAGATTTTTGTGGATAGCGCGAAGGGTAACAATTATTTTTATAAACAATAATTATTAGCCTGAAACATTCATCCAAATTGAAAAAACCTTCCGAGCTCAGATGCTCTGACCGGATATTAGAAGGGTGTGGGTTCGAGTCCTGCCGGCGACATTTATCTTTGCTCGGAAGGTTTTTTCAATTTGGATGAGTGTTTCAGGCTAATAATTATTGTTTATAAAAATAATTGTTAAATTAATTTAATTCAATTTAATTAGAAAATGTATAGTGTACTCATACTTGGATCACATTCCGGAGTTGTAAATACTCTCAGTATCGCCTTGGTGAAAGATCACCATTCAGAATCGAAAAGTTGCTTGAAATGGCTTTGTACGTGATTGGTAACCTGACTAAATAGGCGGGTACTTTCCAACATTTCTCTTCCACATCTCCTTCCCATCCCCATAGCCTTCAGCCTCACAGGGATGCCATAGTCTCACTGGCTTCGGTTAGCAGGAAGAAAAAAAGAAGAAAAAATAGCCTGGGTGAGACCAACAAGCTAAAAGAAGAACGTCTTGGGTAATTTAACCAAATTAATTTATCTTATAACAGTATAGAATATATTATCGATTGTTCACTTCAGAGTTCTTGTTCCTATAATATAAGTACTTACCCAATAACAATGTATGACGAAATAACATCTTGTTCAATGTCACGGGTCATGATGACATCATAATGCATGACGGCCCGTTTCCTAAATATCCAAAAATAAATTATGTATTTATCATGACTCAGACAGTCCAGCCAATGAGAAGCCGTTATCAAAATAATTATTCTTTATCCCGATATACGGGAACTCCCGCCATCGTACGATCCTCAAACTGTTCTGACAGAAAATACAATACTTATTTATTATAAATTAAATATTGGTCGTAATATCAAAATTACTTGGAATTTTGTCAGTCGCCTTGCTAATGCGTCTCTGCATCGTGTTCTATTCACAATCTTATTCTGGCCCTGGATACTGACGGCCAAATTCACCTAAAAGTACTTCGCAATATGTGATTCAGTCGAAGATCTAAGCTAAACATAGCATAAAAATCTAAACCGCACCTCTGCTACCATAATGTGAATACTTTTTTTCTGTCGATTTCCTGTTTTAATTAATGTTTTTTGTTTGTCGCTAAATGGGTGCCATCTTAATAATTACCAATTAGTCGACTGAGATGATAAATTGCTAGATGCTAAATGCTATTGCTGATATTAAAAATAAGAGAATGGAAATCGACCTAAAAAATTGTTTTTGGTAAGGTAGCAAAGCTGCATTATAGATATTTTGGCTATATACTCGTATAGCCTTTAATGCAAATTTTTGTAACTAGTATGGTGAGTCGTTTAATACCAGATTTATTATTTTATTTTTATTTAGGCTCTCCAACAATACGTCACATAGTTATTACAGTAATGATACAAGTTCAATATGGTTATGGTGATGATTCCATATAATATTAAGTGTGCAGCTCTAAGTTAAGTTACAGATAAATATATTAACAAAAAGAGGTACAATATTAAATGTTTATAAATATATACATACATACACAAATATATAATTAATACAAATGTATATGAACTAAGAATTACACAAGTTTTTAAGTAAGGAGATCATCAGGTATATGTAAATATAAGTTCCTTAAGGTAGTAATTGAGTTCGAAAATACATAAAAATAATAATAATAAAAATATTTATTTTTATAAACAATAATTATTAGCCTGAAACACTCATCCAAATTGAAAAAAACCTTTCCGAGCAAAGATAAATGTCGCCGACAGGACTCGAACCTGCACCCTTCTGATGTCCGGTCAGATGCTCTACCGTTGAGCTACGTCGGCTTATCGCATTAATTAACGGCAGCTGTTTTTGGTAAAGTGTTTAGATAATTTGTTGGTTGTTTACCACAAAATTAAATTATGTCACAAACAAACAATATCTTCTTCTAAAGCTACAACATCGAACACGTGTTAAAATGTTTGAAACAATTGCGTAAAAAAATATTTACCGAACCTCTAACAATAGTTTAAAGTTCGTCTCTATCCTTTTATTCTAAATACAGGAAAATTATAAAAATGCTCATTGTTACTACATCAATAATGTCTAAATCCCAACTTACCCAGATTATTTAAAAAGCCACTAAAACATTCCTTAAATAAATCAAAACACTTTTTTAATATTACGACAATTATCATGGTCTCTCAGTGCCAAGCGATTATACACCGTAATATGTTAGAATTTCATACACCGAAAGCATCAAAATTATGATATATAAGAGCTGCTTGCATTTTTTCGAATCACTAGGGTTTTTATCCAGTTAACATCTTTTCCCTAAAAGTCATGAAATGTAATTAATAAATTCAGTCAATTTAAATAAACCATCAGATGGTAATAGTAATAAGGCCAAAGTCCCGGAGTACTAGTTAGACAGAACACATGAGGGGTATTTGTATAAGCCCCAGCTAGTTAGAGGATTACGAAAGAATCCGTAAAATCAAAAAAAAAAAATCAATTTTCGAATCAGTATGAGAGTTGGCTTTGACGTGTTAGGACGTCAATTTTTTTCACGTAAAAGTCTCGTAAACATGTAGGCACATCAGAAAAAAGGTTATATTAACGGTAGGTCATTATGTTTGCATACATCATTGCAGAAGCAAATTGATTTTTTTACGAAAGCTGCCAGCTCGGCGTAGCCAGCGGTCTAGAATATAACAGAGTTCACCTTCGCCATAATCATTTTTCCTACCGGTGTTTTATACGATATATTTTTGTCGGATAGAGATTCCTTTCAGGTCGTCTTTCTATATAGTTTTGGTATGGAAAATAGGACTTGTTCTATTTTTTATTTAAATTTTATTTTACACTTCGATATAAATATCTAAATACTGAAAAGTATGATAATGTCACAGCAATTTTTTTTTTTTTTTAATTACTTTTTGGAGGAAATTGTTTTTGGAAGTGAAGCGGGGAATAAATTGTTTTTGAAAATAACAATTTTAAAGTGATATTTGTAAAATCATGCAATAACTGGCATGCATTAGGCCGATTGATGCAGTCACAACTAAAATTTCTCAATCGATCAACTGCCATAGTATGTGACGAATTGCCCTTCTCTCATTTGTCGATTTGGATTAAATCTGAATAACTTTAGTTTGCACTAACACTTATTTTTAATTTGCCTTTTATAGTAGATTTGATGATATTACGTTTTTCATTCCTAAAAAATATACATTAAAAAAAATCATTGAAAATCATTTTCTCAAAATACTGGAATAAGTTCGCTTTGGAAATATACATATGTATATATATGAAATCGTTGGTATGAAAATAATGATCGTGTAAAGCAAATATTTTCCAGAATTTTTTAAAAATTGGTTTCTTAGTTAATTTTATAAAATTCTCAAAGTTGGTTTAAAAAAAAACATATTAACTTTCAAATAAAGGTTCAAAAATTCTACGAATAGTAAAACTAATATAATTTTATTTAGAATCGCCGTATGTAGATATATATAAATATATAAAAATGTATAATGTATATAATTAAAAAATGCATATAATACTTAAGTATCTTATACTTTAAACTTTTATTCTTCATACTTTACACTTTTACATCTCATATGTAATTCATTATTTCTCTACAGTAAATTAAAAAAAATGCATATCATACCTTTAACTTATATTCTTTAAACTTTTATACTTTATATTTTAAACTTTTACATCTCATTTGTAATTCATTATTAATCTACACTAATTTAAAAGATGCATATCATACTTTAGTTTTTTATACTTTAAACTTTTATTCTTTTTACTTTCAAATTTTACATATCATATGTAATTCATTCTTTCCCTACGGTAAATTTATAAAATGCATATCATACTTTAAACTTTTATACTTCTATACCTTATACTTAATCTTTTACATCTCATACGTAATTCATTATTACTCTACAATACAGCACAATAAATTTTTAAAAAAAATGCAACATACTTCAAAAACAAAATAACACAAAAAAACGCTTTTTTTTCTTTTCTTTTCTTTACTTTATGGATTCTTTTATACTCGTATTCTCTCATGTATATGTATATTAATATGAACTAAACTTATCAATTTGACTGTCCTAAAACGGGATTTGTTCCTAGTTGGACAGTCAAAGCCTTCTTAAATATTTCTGTAAAATAATGTGTATTTGAAATAAATATTATTATTATTATTATTAAATTGTAGTTTTTTAGTAATAATATTTTTCACGGGAGTACCTTTTTGGGGATGCCATAGACGCACTAACTCCGGGCAGTAGGGACTCAAATGCGGCATTCACAGTCTTTTTAAAATTAATGTTTTTATATAACCTGAAAACAAAGAAATTTAAATAATTAGAAAGTGATAAGTGAAGCTAGGGTAACACTGTTTGGGAGTCTTGCGTTTTTGTTTTCAAAGGCTTCAACTGTACCAGAATAAAAACAAAACTTTTGACAGTAAAGTGAATTTCGCTCTTTGGCGCGGACGTTAAGTAATTTTGTTTCGATTATTGCATTAATTATTAATGGCTAACGATCAACGAATTGTTCCAACATTATCTGTGAAGTTTTAGATGTAATAAACTGTATAATCTAATTATACTCATCGTGGATGTATCTCTATGAATCTAATTGAGATTCAGTTGAGTTCAATTAATAATTATTGTTATATATTGTCCTTTTGGATTTGATACGGCACTGACGGACAAAACTTTACGAATAACAGAAATAACATTAGAAGTGTCACATTGTGTGCAGTGCTTGTTGGTGTTGCAGCTTCGTGTGAGTGACAATGTGTGCAGATAGGACAAGTCAACTGTCAGCTCTCCTGGCCTGCCGGTCTCGCGCAGACCTGAAACGGCTAGGGGAACTGGATTCTCTCTCCTTTTCCTTCATCACCTTGGCTTGCAAACACAACAGGGCTGACTTATTGAAGTTGTTATTGAAGGACGACACCTCTGATGGTCGCCGGTGTTCAGTGGAGCAGGAAGAAGGACACAATGCCGTGTACTACGGCATCCGCTCCAGTAATGTGGAACTCCTCCGCACACTCCTCGGGTCAGTGACCCCTGAACTCTCAGAGCGACTCGTCTCCGAGTCTTACGAAGAATTGCTCTTAAACAATGTCCTTGTGTCAGAGGAAATGCATCTGTTTGTCCAATACACTTTGCTCGATCTACGTTTTTTCTCCAAAGACGACGGGGCGCTTCCTGCCACTTCCATAGCTAATATCCAAGAACGCATCCAATTGCTTGTCGAAAACATCGCCGATATTAATACTTATACAGAAGTGGATAGTCACTTTTTATACACTGCCAAGTTTATAGCTCAGAATATCCACATACTGAAACATCAATTGAAGTCGACGTACAATATTCTGCCCTGGGAAGAGATGGAGTTCTGCCTGGTGAGCTTTGTGTCCGCCCACACTCGGCGCCAAAAATTGAATTTATTCTATCTGTCCGTATTGAGGAGAGAGAGATTACTGAAGGGGTTGGACAACTTCGCCTCTGCCCTGCAAGAGTTGGAGGAACACATCGGGTCTACAGATGTCCGGGAACTACGGAAATCGGTGGTCTTTGGCCGCGAGGATGTTGCCACAGCCATCAGCATTAAATACCCGTACTTGTACGCTGATTATAAGGAGGTGAGAGACATTTATTCGCTCCACATCATGAAGACATACCTAGACGCGGCATTGCTGGCAGACTCTGCTACTAGACTCGGCCAGTTGACGATCAAGAGAGCCCTCCAGGTGACGGGAGAGCATCTGAAGAACACACTGGACAGTCCCAAGCTCTCCCGAGCCGTGATTGATCTTCTCTTCCTCTCTGCACCCAAAGAAACTAGAAAAGTCCTGCAAGACTTACGCAACTCTCTATCCCACCCACACCTGGAGTCGGGAGACTCTGTACTATATTCTAACATTCAAAATGACATTAAAAAGATCGCATCTGTCATTACTGACATCACCTACTCCAACAAAGTGGACAAAATAAAGTGTATACTGACCGCGCTCACCAATAGTGACAGTGTAGATGAATTTCATGAAATCACAAATATTTTTCGTGATGTTTGCATTGCGGATGTCCCAGAAACAGATACTGTTACAGAAGGCCACCGAAAGCTTATAGATGTCATTGGAAGCATAGAAGATCAAACTCCATATGAGAAGAAACTGTTTGCTGAAATAAAAGATGTCCTCGGCAAATCCAAAATACAACATAATTTAACAATGGAAGACTATTTCTTTTTAAAAACACTAGTTAATACTTTTTTCATCTTTCATAGCCACAGCACAACAATTGTTGGCAAGATGATAGGGGCCAAGAATTTTCTAGCTAAAACAGCCCTAGCAAACCTTCCATCTCATGAAAATTCTCCCGATGAAAGACTTTTTTTGCTGGGTAGCCTATTATCCAAATTTTATAACAGCGCATCTATGAGAATTAAACCGGAGATTGCTGTTCATATAATACATGCGATAAATAGAATTTATTATACTGGTTCAATTGACAAAGGTAATATAAAATGTATTGATGAATATAGTAGACAATTATTATTGAATAAATTGATTAAAATTGACAATCGACCAGAAAAATGCACAAGTGTTAAAAAAAGCAGTGAGATAATTGGTAAAAAGCTCACTCTCAAATTAACTGAACTGGGGAATACCATAGGCACTGACAGAATGTGTGGTCAGTTCTATGAGCACCTTTCATCACTCTATAAAGATGAGACTTCAAATAGATTTATGGTAGAAGCCCTTGTGCTGGATATCATGTCTCTTTTAGATAACACCAAGCATGTTCCCAACAATGTGCTGTATCTAGACGGGGACATGCCTCTGCTGAGCGGCAAGTGCTTGCGCAATCACTTGGCTCACGAGAACGCCTTGGTAGGCATTCTGCCAACTGACGCTTGGTCCGCTGTGCTCCTAAATGCTGTGAAACTTACTGAAAGCAAAGACCTGTTACTGAACTGTAAAATAGGGAATGTTTTAAACCACGATATCAAACAATTGAGACGAAGGTACGAGCGAGGCTTATTTATTCTCAACAAACAGAAGGAAATGTGGAAGTCTCTGCTTGACGGGAACTTTGCGAAATTCATATCGGGAATCGCGGGAGGAGCTGATATATGTTCAAGAAAGGACGATCTGTCATCTACGCTACATTATGCCGCACGGGGACCAAATATTGAAACTATTAGGTTCTTGACTGAACAGAAAATGATTAACACTGATTCGAGAGATGTCGATGGTCAAACAGCCCTGCACGTAGCCGCAACCTTTGGTAGAGATGTTACCGTAAAATTCTTAGTGACAGAGATGGGAAATACAATTAATCAAGTTGATAATTTTGGCAATACACCGTTACACCTGGCTTCCCAAAATGGCCACAAAAAAACTGTTGTGACTTTGCTTTCACTGGGAGCCGAAAAAACTATCAAAAATAATGTAGGTATTTCTCCTTTGCATTATGCCATGATATTCAATTACTTAGATGTGGTCAAAATCCTCTTGGGAAAAGATCATACTCTGGATGAAAACACTATTGGTTGTACTTCCCTTCACGCTGCCGCAGAATTTGGTCATGCAGAAATGGTACAGTACTTGCTGCTACATGAAGCTGATGTCAATGTTAAGGATATTCTAGGCACCTCTCCGTTGCATCTTGCATCATCCAATGGTCACCTGGGGGCTGTCAGTATTCTGTTAGAGAATGGGGCTCATGTGAACCTCAGAGACTCAAAGGGTAATTCCCCATTACACTGTGCAGTAGAAATGAACCACGAAAATATCATCAAGATCCTCGTGGAAAGAGGTGCTTTTGTCAATAACGGAGAGATGAGATACAATAACACCCCCTTCCACACAGCTGTTTGTAATGGCAATGCATTCATTGTAGGTCTACTGTTGAAATACAAAGCCAATGTCAATGCAAGAAGAAATGACGACCGCACCCCGCTTTTCCTGGCAGCCGAAGGTGGACATGCGGATATAGTTGATCTCTTGGTGCAGAATGGCGCTCTGTTGGATAGCAGAGATGTCACCGGATTAACGGCATTACACATTGCTGCTGTGCTTGGCCATACTTCTGTTGTGGCGACTTTAATCCAAAGGGGGATCAACATTCAAACCCAAAATATGCATCAAGCGACGGCATTGCACCTGGCTGCACAAGAAGGTCACCAGAATGTGGTAGACATTTTGCTAACTGCTGGAGCTAATGTACATTCTGTATGTGATGAAGTTTTGACTGCTCTGCATCTCAGCGCCAAACATGGTCATGAAGCAATTTCAGAGGCTTTAATAAAAAAAGGAGCTGATGTTAACTATAAGGGCAGCCGTAATATGACACCACTGCATATAGCTGCCATTCAACCTTGTAATCACAAAACTATTCAAATGTTTCTAAAGTATGGAGCCAAAGTTGACGAGAGAGAGGAAGATGGTATCACAGCATTGCATTTTGCATCATTTGGAGGAGAAAGTCTAAATGTGGAAGCATTGCTCCAGGGAAAGGCTGATGTTAATGCTGAGGACAATAATGCCGGTACCGCATTGCTTTCAGCTATCAGTGGGAATCACAAGGCAGCTGTTGAGATTTTGTTGAAGTACGGAGCGAATGTTAACCACTTGGATTCTACAGGTTCTTCAGCATTATGCTTTGCGGCAAAGAATAACAATAAGGAACTGCTGGACATCTTGATCGCCAAAGGAGCGGATGTTAATGTTGGTGGAGGTCAACCTCTATTATCTGCAATTAAGGCAGGACATAGATGTGTAGTTGAAGCTTTGTTGAGGAAGAAAGATATTGATATCAATATTAAAGATCGAGATGGATCAACCCTCTTATACACGGCTGCTCTAAGTGGTGATGCATTAATAGCCAGAGCGCTAATAAAGAGAGGTATTAAAGTTGCAGATAGCATACAAGACCCTTCGCCTTTACTCAATGCAATATCGTGGGGACATACTGAGTTTGTCGAAGTATTACTAGAAAATGAAGCTAATGTTAATCCCGCAGATCCTAATTTATCGCCACTGTATCACGCAATCCGCACAAACAAACCAGATGTCATGGAAAGGTTACTCTACTGGGGAGCAAACTCTAATATCAGAGATTCGAATAATAGAACACCGTTAGAGTATGCAGTTGCTAATGCCCAAATGCCAAATACCTTAATACTGTTGCAACATGTAGGCACTAGGATTAACGAGAGAGGTACTGACAACTGGACGTTACTGCATTTCGCGGCTCAAGCAGGTAATCTTGAAGCAATAAAACTTTTGGTAAACCGAGGAGCAGATGTAAATGCTAGAAACAAACTAGATTGTAAACCAATCCACATAGCCGCAATGGTGGGCCACCACAACATCTTGTCCTTCTTCCTGAAGCTTGGAATGAGCATTGATGATCGGGGATATGCTGGCTGGACCCTGATGCATATCGCCGCTGCTAAAGGGCAGCTAACTGTAGCTCAATATTTGATAGAAAAACATGTTGATATTAATTCCTCTGATTTAAATGGCTTCATGCCTATTCACTGTTCTGCCGAACTGGGACACATTGAGATGGTTAAGTTGTTATTACATAGCGGTGCGGTGTATGATGCCATGGACAACATTGGTAGAACCCCTTCAGATTTGACTGAACTTCAAGATATTAAAGATATTTTAAAATCAGTTGGAAATCTCTTTAATGTCATTGAAAGAAATGATGTTTTGATGGCTGGCATTTTGGTCAAAGAATTGACACATTATGTGGATGTGAAGAGTTCTAATAATGCAACACTTTTACATATCGCCTCCCGGGGGGGCTTTCAGGAGGTGTGTGACATTTTGTTGGAGAGCAAAGCCAATCCTAATGCTGTTGGAAAGGGCGGCTATGCTCCTCTGCATTACGCATCCAAATACTCTCATCCAGGAATAGTGGAATCTTTGTTGAAACACGGCGCAGCACACAACCTCAAGGCTGACAATATGAAGACTCCGTTGGATTATGCTACAGAAAAAGATATCAAATATTTACTGGAATTGGTTGCACGCTGTTTCAGGAAAGTACGAACCCGCGATGTTAAGGTTATCAGAGATATAAACAAAATAAAGAATGTAAAAATCATAAAGGCGGTGATGAAGTCTCGCGACACCGATGGCAACACGCTTGTGGTTGTTGCTATTAAATATAATTTCCCGGACGTAGAACAGTTAAAGCAGGTTTCACAGTCCAACGCTCCTGACATTTTATCCTCGATGGACTCAATGTTTATGCTTGAAAGGTTCACAGAAGCCATAGATATGTTAAAACAGCTGCTTATTGAGAGAATCGAAATATTGGGAGAGGATAATCCTGGAACGCTGGACATCCGATACACCATAGCACTAGCATTGTTCAAACAGTGTAAATATTTTGAAGCCATGCCCATGTTGGAAGACATCTATCGGAAGAGAGTGGAAGCATTTGGTCCTCACCACCCATATTCCCTGGTGACCAGGAGTACCCTGGCTACACTATTTCACCAGCTTGGAAGGAACAAAGAGGCGTGGGATATATTCCAGGAAGTTATGCCGAGACAACAGGAAGCGCTGGGCGAGGGACATGAGATGTTTTTGCAAACTAAAGTCAATGCCGGAACTGTAGTTCATGTCCTGGGGAAGCACGACGAGGCGTTGCGTTTGTACACACAAGTTTATAAAAGATATAAAAACATACTCGGTTCCCATCACCCTGACACTATTACACTACAAAGTAATATTGCCGGGGTTTTGTTAAATCAAGGGAAGTCCCATGAATCCTTTGCTTTGTATCAAACTGTTTATGAAGTAAGAAAAAATATTTTACCACTGAATCACTCCGATACTCTCAGAACCAGGTGCGATATGGCAACTGTTCTTATGAGTCAACACAAACTTGATGAAGCTTTGCAAATCTTTCAGGAAATATTAGCTATTCAGAAGAATGTGTTGGGGCTCAATCACAAGATTACAGTTTGTACTCAAAATCTTATGGCGCGGCTTTATCTCCGTCAGAATAATTTGCCCGATGCCCTGAGGATTCACAAGGCAGGGCTGAACGGGAGGAATACCATCTTTGGTCCCAACCACCCTAATTTTGCAGAGCTGGATAAACGTCTTGATAATATGGGTAAATGCTTTAAATTAACATTGAATGTGGATATCGACTATGTTCTTCTTCGTGATTTTAATTTATTAAATGCAGCAAGTATAGGGGATAGGGACGAGGTTCGTAGCTTGATAGAGAATGGATCGGATGTGAACACTGCGGATGACGAGGGTAGAACGGCGCTGCACTTTGCCGCCACGGTGGAGGTGGTGGAGCTGCTGCTGGACAATGGAGCCGACGCTACTGCTGTTTCGCAGGCAGAAAAAACCCCCTTGCACCACGCCACGTCCCGAGCTTGCGGACAAACAGTTTGTCTATTGTTGCAGAATGTAAAGAGAACCAAACCCAATGCCTATTATAAGTTTATCAATGCTAAAACTGCAGTGGAAGGATCCACAGCTCTACACATTGCCGCTGAGAAGGGTGCCGATGATATTGTGAGTTGCTTGTTGGCGCACGGTGCGTGCTACAACAGTCAAGACAAAAGCGGCAATCACACACCTCTGCAATGTTCGAGCAGTCCCTCTGTCATTCGACTGCTGCATTTAGCCGAGGAAGTGTTCGGGATGGCGAGGCGGGGTGGCAATGTTCTTCCTCCGGGAGACGAGATGCATTTGGCAACGGTGGTGAACTCGAGAGATACAGATCATAGAACTCCTCTGCAGCAGGCTTTGGTCAGTGGCCACACTGAAACGGCCAGACTTTTTACTGGGCTTTTAAAAAGTACATATTAATCCATCAATCTATCTCTGCCTCGCAAATTACAGAAATTACCTTATAGTAGGTACCTTTTTATGTACGGGTATATTTTTTGACTGCAGTTTTTTTATACTCAGCGGGAACTTCATTGGTTACTGCAACACTGTTGTTTGTAACTCTTTTTTTGTGTAACTGTATATTTTCCCAAACTAATGTGTGGAATCTTTTGTATTTCTTGGGAGTTAACTGTGTAACAATTTTTACACATTTTGTTTTTGAAAACTTTTAATTAACAATTTACTTAGTATTAATGATTTGCTACTGGTTTTCAGACGTCCGTGGCATTCACGAGCGTTCTTAAAACTAAATACGTTGGTTAAATGCTTTTATCAGAGTCTCAACATTCTTTCAGTAAGAGCAATGCTGTGGTACAAAATTATTTTTCTGCATATTAACCTCTAAGGTGGTATGGCCGTACCCGTACGGCGGGAAATGTCATTGCAAATCGAAATATGGCCGTACCGGTATGGCTGTGATCATACAGACTTTATTCGTAAGTACACGTCAGAAATGGATTAACTAACGGCATCTATCGGCTTTCCCCCATAATATTTTAAAAACTAAATGAAGTTAGCGGTATTATCGACTTTACAAATGCGATTTAAAAATATGTGTGACGTCACAATCAACTTTCGTGGTGTTCGAAACCAGTTTGAACACGTGCGCACATGTCATCGCGTATACGTATATTTCTTCGACGAAAATTGCATTTTTATGAAGTTTTCTTATTTTAATCGTTTGGTGATCACTTTTTGAAAGTTGTTGAACACGGTTTTATTTAAAAATACGTATTTTGTTTGGTGTTTTTGTGTTTTATTGACAATATTTTTATTCTTCGTAATTTGTATTTTTGTGCTGTGGAATTTTTGTGAGTTTATTGATTGTGATTTTATATTATATTGTTTCATATAAAGTTATTAATATTTGTGTCATTATTTTTCTTTTATAAATTATCTGTCCCTCAATTTACGATCATGTCGCGTAGTTTGAGTGAAAAGGACATCTTCCATGCTTTAGTTGAAAGCGAAGATAAAAAGTTAAACGAAAATATTGACGATTTACCTATTGAGTCTGACAGCTCTTCTGAAGAATCTTTACCGTCAGAGGAAGAAGAAGACCCTGAGCCGTCTACATTTAAACGTAGAAGAGAAGAAGCGCGTAAATGGTTTGATAGTGATTTTGTCCCCACAGTTCATAATTTTGACTGTAGCCAATACTGTATACGTGACGATATAACTGATGTAAATGAGAATTCGAAAGAAAATGAATTGTTTGAACTTTTTATGACGCGTATTGTTGTGGAAATAATTTTTAAAGAAACAAATAGATATGCAGAAATCATAAAGAACAGGACTTCAGGATCCAAATCAAAAATACACAAATGGGTGAATACCAACATTGGTGAAATTTGTATGTTCATCCCAACAATAATGCTGATGAGTTTGGTCGGAAAGAATTCTCTAAAAAAATACTGGTCCAACGACAAAGTCACTGAAACTCCGTTCTTCAAATTATTATTTTCTCTAGATCGCTTCTTTCTTCTCCTACGAGCTCTACACTTTGTCGACAATGCGACGCCAATAAATGATAAACTATACAAAATTAGAGAATTGTTTGAAGAAGTAAAGAAGAATTTAAAAATATATTTTACCCGTATAAAAATTTATGCATAGATGAAAGCCCTTTGCTCTGGAAAGGAAGACTCTCCTTCAAAATATACATACCATCAAAAACACCAAAGTGTCGAAAAGACACAAAATTCATGTGTGAAGTGAAGTGTGCAATGTCGATTTGTGTATACATCCATGTTTCAAGGACTACCACTCTAAAAAACATTATTAGTCATGTTTAGTGTTTCATCTGTGTATTTGTATGTGTTTTTTAATTATTTTGTAAGTGTAAGTTTTCAATTACTTTTAGTGAAGTGAAGATTTTTTTTTACTAGTGTACGAATATTTTGACACCGCAACCAATAGTTGAAGACACCTGAAATAAGTTAAAAAATTTTTTTTTTGTTTACCCGATTATTGTGTCGGAAGTCGTCAAACGTAATACTTTGACATGATGGGGTCATTGGGGTTCAGTAGAAACAGGTAACTTCGTTGAGTGTCAAGTATTTTATTAATTCACAATGTAAAATACATTCTTAACTGGTAGGTATTGTGGGTGTCACTTAATTACACGAACTGTTTTTACGGGTAATCTGCACACGGTCCAGTAGGGTATTATTAGTATTACCAGTCGTCTCGATGTTGGTGTTGGAAGCCTCAGAGAGCAGGTGGTACTTCCGGTAGGGGGAGGTTTTGGTGCTGGGCGGACACGCGTTTCGGTTTTCACTTGACGACCGGTTTCAGACGGTTCAAGAGGATGATCAGCAGGATGCCAGAGGCGCTCGACTGCTGTCCGGTGGTGATTCCTGCGGTGGTGGATATGTGCCTTGATGGGATCACGGCGCTGGAGGGCAGGAGGCGAAGGGCACTCGACTGCACTCGAACGGTGGGCGTTGGGGTTCGGCGGTTCCTGCCGAGTTTTCTCGCAGCGTATCAGGCTGGGGATGCAAGTGGCCTGCTTGCTTTGTAGGAGACGGGAGTCTCGACTACGACCACTGGCCGGACGGTCTCTACTCACTCGTCTCTGTCCACTACTGACTTTGCTTCGGCCAAAGTCCCCCTTTTTAATCACATCCGAACACTTCTTCGGGTTCCTTCGTGAACTCCGAACTGTGGCTCGGTGTATTTTAATTAGTTCGCTGTTAATCCCCTTAACTGCCTTCTTCTGGCGACTGCAAAATTCCCGGGATTTAAAGCCGGGCGTTTGTAAATTACCCTCAGGTAGACAGACCTCGGGTACCGTATTATGGATTAGAATAAATCGGTGTTTCCCGCACTTATGGCTTGTATCAACTTTTTATTTTAAATTTTTATATTTAAAGTAACTCACTCCGTATAGGTATGTACATCATACCAAAACTCACTACCATAGAGGTTAATAACCCTATATATTATACAAATAGACTAGAGCACGCTTATAGGAAGTAATATTTGTACCCTTGAGGTGATTTTTCACGAAAACGGCGCTATATAAGTGATCTGATTATTATTTTTATAAACAATAATTATTAGCCTGAAACACTCATCCAAATTGAAAAAACCTTCCGAGAAAAGATAAATGTCGCCGACAGGACTCGACGCCATCTATTGAGGGATTTAGCCGTTACAAGCCTTCCTCATACTAATAAAGTTGGTTGCTTTACAGGTGAAATATAATAAAAAACAGTAATTATTGAATGAAACACTAGTATATATTGATTAACTTGGCGGGTTTGCGATAAGCCGACGTAGCTCAACGGTAGAGCATCTGACCGGCAATCAGAAGGGTGCAGGTTCGAGTTCTGTCGGCGACATTTATCTTTTCTCGGAAGGTTTTTTCAATTTGGATGAGTGTTTCAGGCTAATAATTATTGTTTATAAAAATAATTGTTACCCTTTGCGCTATGCACAAAAATCTTGTCTTAAAAACTTTAGTTTATCAATTAATAGATATGATTATTATTATTATATTACTCGTCACAATTTTAATAAAGGACTAACGCTTTCTAAGAATCCAAATAAATGTGGCCAAAGAACTCTAGATTACATGATTCCCAGATGTTTAAATATCATGGGTATTTATAGTGACAAAACACTTTATTTTTAAACATTTGTTTTTGTTATTTATGTTTTTTGGTATAAGTAGAAATGGTTTGTATTAGATTATTATGATATATTTATGTTTTAAATATTTAATATTGTTAATTTAAGTTTATTTTTCGCATTTAGTTAAACTAGGGGTACATCTATCTAATTTGTTTCGATTAATTGTTTTAGTTTGAGTCTTATAGGCCTCCCACACGACTGGCTTGCCCAATACTAAAAAAAGCCACGGCGTCGATAGGTTCGTTCTTTCCTAAAGTTGGTAGGCTTGACTTTAGGAAAGGACGACCGGATGTTCGACCCTTTTGACGCCATGGCTTTTTTAGTATCGGGCAAACCAGTCGTGTGGAAGGTTCACTACGTTGAACGAATGGAGAGTTATTAATATGACCAAATATCAACAGATGTCAGCATCGAGCCTAAGTTCTAAATATTTGTCAATAATTGTACTGCCCAAATCCAAAAGGGCGGTTAGCAGAGATCTTTTCTGTGGAGTGGGCAAATGCACCCGGGCAATCATTGTACAAGCGACATTTTCCATTTATAACGATGGCAGTAGGAGTTTTTAAAATATTGTCAGGTTTTTTAAAACTCGGAAATGTTTGTCTTTCTCTAAAAATATAAAGATTGATAAAATCACAAATAATATCTATAATTAGGTATTATTTTCACAAACTCCTTTACCCTTTCTTACGTCATGTATAATTGAAAATACAAAGATTAGTGAATTTTTTCCTCCCTGTCTAGAGTGAATAAAAATTTGAGGTTTTTGTTATCCATTACGTAATTGCTGGCATTACCGCCTTTGTGCGCTATTTTTTTAATTGGATTTTAGCTACTCGTTCAGGCTGTAGCCATGTTTATATTTTTAAAAGTAATTTTCGTATCATGTAATCACGACTTCCTCATCCTTTAAATTGTTTTTTTTGTTTAGTGTAAATTTTAAAGACATGTTTTTTATTTAAAAAATAATAAAATGTAGTGTTTTTTAAACTGAATTCTGATTTAAATGAATGTAGCAATAACTCCTAAAGTATTGAACAAAAAAAACTACTATCAAATAATATGTTATAATAATAAATTGATTATTTCTATAGCGCCGTTTTCGTGAGAAAATCACCTCAAGGGCGCTTTACAACATAATTTATCTAACCTATACCTTATCACTTAGACTTATATATAATAATTTGCATATTAGATTAATTACTAATGGCTTACAGCTAAGATTTATAAATAGAAAATGCCTAATTCAGACTTATAATTAGTGACTTACATCTAAGACTTATATAGATAGCGACTTACAACTTAGACCTGTAGCTAGTGACTTAAAACTAGTGAGAGAGTCTTAGTTATATCATTCAAATACGTTTTATCAATCAAATATGTTTTATCAATCAAACATGTTTTATCAATGAAATATATATTATTAAACAAAATGAACACTTTGTTATAAACCACTAATTTATTGTATTTTTCTGCCAATTGATTTCGCTTGGATTGAGCTTCGCCAGGGCAAATATAATAACTAAAGAATAATACAGAGTTATATATCTAATATTTTATTCTCTTTTCTCTATTTCTTGTAATATATCTGTCTCACTCTATTGTTTTCTGTACACCCATACTGCCGTAGAAATATATGATAACTCTGTATTATTCTTTAGTTATTATATTTGCCCTGATGAAGCTTGATCTAAGCGAAACTGGTTGGCGTAAAAATATAATAAATTAGCGGTTTATAACAAAGTGTTTGTTTTATTTAATATAATGTCAAACCACAAAGTAATTGCTTATGAAAAAAAAAGAAATATGTCATCAATCAGAAATGTTTTATCGATCAAATATTATGTTATAACAATAGAATATGTTTTATCAATCAAATTATGTTTTATCAATCGAATATGTTTTATCAATCAAATAATGATTCAATTTTTTTTTATAACTTATTGAAGTTTGTAAACCTCATTGTAATATTTAATCATTGAAGAAGATAATATTAACACATCCCAAATGAACCACGAAACCGAAAAAACAACAGAAATTAAAAAGATTTCAGTCGCATCTGGGACTCGAACCCAGGACCTCTACCTATCCGGGGTAACCGCTTAACCAACATAGCTAATGAGATCAGTTCAATTTACGCCATCTACACCGATATCATACTTCAAGTTCAAGACTTGTTAATATTATCCTCCATTTTAAATCCCATATTATTGGCTGCTATCCTTATGATGATTGCATAGTTCTTCCCGAACACGTCGGAATAGAGTCTCGGATATACCTACCCGATTTTTATTTATATGAGACATCTATTGACTTATTTTACAAGTCTGGAAAGAAATATTAAAAAAAATAATTTATAACTTATTAAAGTTTGTAAACCTCATTGTAATATTTAAAAGTTTAACATTAAAATTTAAACAAAAGAGAACAAGCTAGAATTCTGTCTAAAGGAAAATACTATAGATGACTATTAAGACTTATGGAAGTAAAAGCCCGACAAGGCCACGAGATTGGACGGAATCCCACCTCATATCATTATCAATCTGGGAGAGCAATTGTACAATCCAATTTCATATATAATTAACCTTACTATATTAACTTCAAGCTTTCCCCAATCTTGGCAACTTACTGGGGTAAGCCCAATACAGGAGTTAGGGAGTAAAACAGGTAAGCATAATTATTCACCAGTGGCGGTGTTGTCATTACTACTAAAGGTCTTTGAAACGATAATATCCTAAAAATTAAAAAAATCAGGTTAATCCGTTTCTTGGCGGGAATCAATGTGGTTCTTTTGCGAAAGAAGTCTACCGTATCCAACCTTCTTGAACTCTCGCAAAGAGTGGTAAGAGGATTGGATGTGCAATACCAAACAGATGCGATCTAGACAGATTTCACCAAGGCGTTTGACCGAGTTGATCACAATGTACATAATTATAAAAAAGATGCACAGATTCGGTTTTGACAAGCCTCTCATAAAATTTTTGTGTACTATTTAAGGATTAAACAATATGTTTGCATCGACGGTTACGAGTCCAGGGAATTCGCTGCATTCTCTGGAGTATCACAGGGTTCAAATCTAGGGCCTCCAGTGATCTTGATATTAATTGACGACCTACAGGAATGCACCCAACACGCCACTTGCCTGCTTTTTGCTGACAATCTAAGACTGTATTAAAGATGAAGATTGTATTAAATTACAACTAGACTTATATTATTATTATATTTTAACCCTAAATATGTGTATCTATGACATATACGCTCTCAAAAAAAAACCCTACTCAATTTATTTTTAAAGTAAGGGAAGATATATTGTCTTCTGTGAAATCCATCAAGGACCTTGGGGTAGTCTTTGATTCCAAACTTACGTTTAAGACCATATTTCGCAGTTGTCTGCATCGTGTTACAAATTAC
Source organism: Halesus radiatus (assembly GCA_022606495.2). NCBI lineage: Eukaryota > Metazoa > Arthropoda > Insecta > Trichoptera > Limnephilidae > Halesus > Halesus radiatus. The sequence goes on along the minus strand of JAHDVE020002996.1, from coordinate 6,927 downwards.
TAGGGTTTCTTATAAGATCTAGGAAACAGTTTACTACACCAGAAGTCACGATTTCTATGTTCAACTACATCATGAGGTCCAAACTTGAGTACCCTTCTGCTGTATGGGCTCCATACCAGAGAAAGTATGTAGAAATATTGGGACAAATCCAAAAAAATTCTCCGATATCTATACATGAGAATGCACGACGAGTATGAGCAAATCTTAATGCAATGCATGAAGATTTGCTATTTGAGATGCGCTACCAAAGTCTCTAGTCTAGAAAGAGTAGGGCCCTTGCAGTAACAGCGTACAAAATTATACACAATTTAATAGATAGTTCATGCCTTCTTAAGTACTATAAATTCTTTGTACCAAACAACTACTGGCAGGGGCGGCACCACGATCTGTAATGCATACCACATGGAAGAACATACATATTGACTCAGCACAGCATGACACGGGGTATAGTGCTGATAAATAACATCTCATGTTAATTAATTTTTAATCATAATCTTTGAAATTTATTTTTGTTTGTTTTGTATGTTTAAATGGACACGGTCTGTTATGAAAATAAAAAAATTCACACAAGCAAGTGATAATAACACGATGGACAATCTAGTGATATTTTTATTGAAAGCCTCGAACCAGATGATGAGATTTATAATATGTTGAGTGTTTTGGGGGGGAAATTGTGAAGCATGGAAACGAAAACTTTAAACCAATAATTAAAAAGGAAATCCAGTGAAAAGTATAATGCCTTTAAAAATATGTATTCATATAGACCAGCTAACGCCGTAGAATTTATAAATCGTTATTTAAAAGTAAATAAAAAATCATCTCATCGAAACACCTTGTTATGTTGGTCCCATTGCATTTGGAACATATGACGTCACATGCGCTTTCTTTTTTTGGATTAGTATGAAAAAAAAAATAGTTTTCACTTTTGTTTCGTATTTTTAATATGTATTTTTTTAGTTTTGGCGAAATTTTTACTTAATTGGGTGACTTCAAGCTATATAATTGTTGTTTGATTTTATAAGAGTATTCATGGTCAAATAAATTATCAATACGGATATTAAGATAATATGAATGCTCGATACTATTATTATTCTTTCAGTTAAAGTTTATAAAAAGGTACATAATTTTATTACTTAGGCTTAGTTATGGTTTACAATGAATAGAATACAAAATTATGTACAGTAAAGCTCATCCTTAATAATAATAAGAGTTAATTTCTATAGCGCAGTTTTGTGAAGGTTCACCTCAAGTGCGCTGTTTTGAAATTTGACACTCTAACCTCAAAACTGAACAAAATCGATTGGCCATAGATTTGGAGCATTTTGGTGTGCTTTGTAAAATTGAAATTTTGAAAATTATTTTAATTACGAAAATTATAGAAGAAAAAAAACTAAATATACTGGTATTTAAGTTTGAACGTCACTATTGATAAAAATAAATTCTAATTATATAATTGAAAATACACTTTGTATATATCACTTTACTTAAAATATATAAATATTTCTACATGTTTCGATAGCAATGCTAGGAATAAATGAATACTATATAAAATATATAATATAATATAAAATATATAGTATTCATTTATTCCTGAAGATGATAGCATTGCTATCGAAACATGTAGAAATATTTATATATTTTAAGTAAAGTGGTATATACAAAGTGTATTTTCAATTATATAATTAATAATGATGCCACAAAGTTATCAATCATTTGAAGAAATTATAAATTCTAATGTTTTTATTTAATAAGTAATACTTGGATTTTGAAAATATATAATATATTGGTGAATATAATTCATTTTCTTTATTCCTTTTAAAAATTTTACCAAATTTACATTTTAAGGCATTTTTAAAGATTTGTTATATAAGACAGGACAACATCCAAAATAATTATAAAAAATAATAAAAATTAAAAGAAAGAAGGTAGACATACATAATCAGTAAATTGCATACAACACATACTGGTATTATACAAGTACCAACAAAGCTTTATGTTTAAATGCAGCTTCATGATACTAAATGTGTCCATATCCAAAGTGATTCTATTTAACAGCAAGATTGCCCTCCCCACCGGCATGACCATTGGCAAGTTAGTCCTGCAGGCCGGGACATAAAACAATTAATGCTCTCCATAATGATAATAGAGGTAGGTACATATGAGTTTTTAAAAACACGTTTAACGTTTCAAGAGTAACGGCTATAAGAAGCAGTTTTGTCGTTCCACTGGTGCTCGTAATAACCAAGTTTGAGTATATTTTTTATCACTGCCTGTTTTAATTCAGGTCTGTTTCTCAAAGCTAAAAGTTGGTATCTAGTTTGCTGTAGCGTGCAGCCCATAAAGGCTGGTAACTGTGCCTACCCTAAGAAAAATGAACTATAAAAAGAAATTAAATGCTAATGAAAAAATACGACGAATTTCTGAAATAAATTATTGCATATCTACTTGATAGCTGCGGGAATCTGTAAAATTATTTAACCGTTAATATCATATTAAGTCTATCCTCACTGTAACAAAACTGTACTGCTGTTTTTTTATTTCTCAATCTGTTTAATACTTGCTGATATTTTGATAATATTATTTAAATCGATATTATGTAATTGGAGTCTAGTATCTCTATAACAAAACTGTCATGCTGTTTTCATATTTAAAAAAAATATTTTTTTCCAACTTGTGTACATGGATCACAACATGCATGCACCTATATTGTTCTAATTTTGCGCTACATTTGTATGATGATTGTTATTTATTGTTGTATTATGTAATATTGTTGAACTAAACTCCTGCTGATAAGCTGCTAGTAGTGGCTTAGCGGGTACAAGTTCCCATTGTATGTAATTAATATTATAGAATAAAAAAAATGTGTTTTTCCATGAGTTTGGTGAAGAACTTATACGGTCATGTATTCAGTTGTCCACAACAATCAATAATATAATAATAAAATTGATGTTTTCAAATATTCAATGCACAATTTATAAGCGAACTTGAAAAACTACACATAGTCTACCTTTGATCATAGGGCAATGCACGCCACTGCTAGTAAGCTGATTGATGTTATGTGACAAAAGAATCGGGGAGTGGTAGGAGGGCAAAGAGGGCGGTCGGGAAGTTCCTGTCTCTGGAATCTGAAAAATTCAATGTTCAACTGATGTGTTAAATTCCATGTGAAGTTGCCTCACTAAACCAACTGTGACGCACTGAACAGATAATCCACAGAAGTGTACAATTATTTTTAAGAATGTACTCATAATTTGACTATCTTTTCGGCTTGGTAGTTTGGTTTGAAGTATTACAATGTTATCATGTGCTGATTATTGTTTTTAATTATTGAATTTCACAATCTTATCTGCGAAATGTTCGATGTGGGTGCCTAAATTGCAGTGGCGTGCAGTCCTCACAGGCTGAAAATCTGTGCCCACCTTAAGAAAAATGATCCATAATTTATTTAAAATTTATGAAAAAAAAAAAAAATTATTTTGGACAGTTTATTGAAATCATATTCGCTCTACCACAATAAATCGGTAGAAATAAAAAATACTTTAAATATGTGTTTTTTATATTGGCTTCATCAAATTGGATACATTGCGCAAGTCACTCAAAAATGAACCCTGCGTCTGGCTATACCACAGTATACTGACCATTTTCGGCGCACAAAAAAAAACATATCTGAAATTGAAAAACTAGACACAGCTTACCTTTGGTATTAGAACAATGCACGTCCCTGCTAAATTGATACAATACTATCTTATCAGTTAAGTTTCATCTAATTGAGAATCTGTCGAGTTCAATAATAATATTGATATGTTATCCATTCGGAATTTGCACAAAGTTAGTCGCCGCAACTATTTACAAAATAATGACGGAAACAACATTGAAATTGTGACATTCTGTGGTGCATTTGTTAGTAGCAATATAGCTTCATGTGATTGTGTTGAAGTGCTTGTGATAATGTGTGCAGATAGGACAAGTCAACTGTCAGCTTTCCTGGCCTGCCGGTCCCGCGCAGACCTGAAACGGCTAGGGGAACTGGACTCTCCCTCCTTTCCCTTCGTCACCTTGGCTTGCAAGCACAACAGGGCTGACTTATTGAAGTTGTTATTGAAGGACAACACTTCGGATGGTCGCCGGTGTTCGGTGGAGCAGGAAGGGCACAATGCCGTGTACTACGGCATCCGCTCCAGCAATGTGGAGCTCCTCCGCACCCTCCTCGGGTCACTAACCCCGGAACTCTCGGAGCGACTCGTCTCCGAATCTTACGAAGAATTGCTCTTAAACAATGTCCTCGTGTCAGAGGAAATGCATCTGTTTGTCCAATACACGTTGCTCGATCTACGTTTCTTCTCCAAAGGCGACGGAGCGCTTCCTGCCACTTCCATAGCTAATATCCAAGAACGCATCCAATTGCTTGTGGAAAACATCGCTGATATTCATACGTATACAGAAGTGGACAGTCACTTTTTATACACTGCCAAGTTTATAGCTCAGAATATCCACATACTGAAACATCAATTGAAGTCGACGTACAATATTCTGCCCTGGGAAGAGATGGAGTTCTGCCTGGTGAGCTTTGTGTCCGCCCACACTCGGCGCCAAAAATTGAATTTATTCTATCTGTCCGTATTGAGGAGAGAGAGATTACTGAAGGGGTTGGACAACTTCGCCTCTGCCCTGCAAGAGTTGGAGGAACACATCGGGTCTACAGATGTCCGGGAACTACGGAAATCGGTGGTCTTTGGCCGCGAGGATGTTGCCACAGCCATCAGCATTAAATACCCGTACTTGTACGCTGATTATAAGGAGGTGAGAGACATTTATTCGCTCCACATCATGAAGACATACCTAGACGCGGCATTGCTGGCAGACTCTGCTACTAGACTCGGCCAGTTGACGATCAAGAGAGCCCTCCAGGTGACGGGAGAGCATCTGAAGAACACACTGGACAGTCCCAAGCTCTCCCGAGCCGTGATTGATCTTCTCTTCCTCTCTGCACCCAAAGAAACTAGAAAAGTCCTGCAAGACTTACGCAACTCTCTATCCCACCCACACCTGGAGTCGGGAGACTCTGTACTATATTCTAACATTCAAAATGACATTAAAAAGATCGCATCTGTCATTACTGACATCACCTACTCCAACAAAGTGGACAAAATAAAGTGTATACTGACCGCGCTCACCAATAGTGACAGTGTAGATGAATTTCATGAAATCACAAATATTTTTCGTGATGTTTGCATTGCGGATGTCCCAGAAACAGATACTGTTACAGAAGGCCACCGAAAGCTTATAGATGTCATTGGAAGCATAGAAGATCAAACTCCATATGAGAAGAAACTGTTTGCTGAAATAAAAGATGTCCTCGGCAAATCCAAAATACAACATGATTTAACAATGGAAGACTATTTCTGTTTAAAAACACTACTTCATATTTCTTCCATCTTTCATGGCAACAGCACAACAATTGTTGGCAACATGATAGGGGCCAAGAATTTTCTAGCTAAAACAGTCCTAGCAAACCTTCCATCTCATGAAAATTCTCCCGATGAAAGACTTTTTTTGCTGGGTAGCCTATTATCCAAATTTTATAACAGCGCCTCTATGAGAATTAAACCGGAGATTGCTGTTCATATAATACATGCGATAAATAGAATTTATTATACTGGTTCAATTGACAAGGGTAATATAAAATGTGTTGATGATTATAGTAGACAATTATTATCGGATAAATTAATTAAAATTGACAATCGACCAGAAAAATGCACAAGTGTTAAAAAAAGCAGTGAGATAATTGGTAAAATGCTCACTCTCAAATTAACTGAACTGGGGAATATCATAGGCACTGACAGAATGTGTGGTCAGTTCTATGAGCACCTTTCATTACTCCATAAAGATGAGACTTCAAATAGATTTATGGTAGAAGCCCTTGTGCTGGATATCATGTCCCTTTTAGATAACGCCAAGCATGTCCCCAACAATGTGCTGTATTTAGATGGGGACATGCCTCTGCTGAGCGGCAAGTGCTTGCGCAATCATTTGGCTCACGAGAACGCCTTGGTAGGCATTCTGCCAACTGATGCTTGGTCCGCTGTGCTCCTAAATGCTGTAAAACTTACTGAAAGCAAAGACCCTTTACTGAACTGTAAAATAGGGAATGTTTTAAACCACGATACCAAACAATTGAGACGAAGGTACGAGCGAGGCTTGTTTATTCTCAACAAACAGAAGGAAATGTGGAAGTCTCTGCTTGACGGGAACTTTGCGAAATTTGTATCGGGAATCGCGGGAGGAGCTGATATATGTTCAAGAAAGGACGATCTGTCCTCTACACTACACTATGCCGCGCGGGGACCCAGTATTGACAATATTAAGTTTTTGACTGAACAGAAAATGATTAACACTGGTTCAAGAGATGTCGATGGTCAAACTGCCCTGCACATAGCCGCAACCTTTGGTAGAGATGTTACTGTGAAGTTTTTAGTGACAGAAATGGGAAATACAATTAATCAGGTTGATAATTTTGGCAATACACCGTTACACCTGGCATCCCAAAATGGCCACAAAAAAACTGTTGTGACTTTGCTTTCACTGGGAGCCGAAAAAACTATCAAAAATAATGCAGGTAATTCTCCTTTGTTTTATGCCGTGATGTACAATTACTTAGATGTGGTCAAAATCCTCTTGGGAAAAGATCATACTGTGGATGAAAATACTGTTATTGGGGGCTATACTTCCCTTCACGCTGCCGCAGAATTTGGTCATGTAGAAATGGTACAGTACTTGCTGCTACATGAAGCTGATGTCAATGCTAAGAATATTCTTGGTGCCTCTCCGTTGTATCTGGCATCATCTGGTGGTCACCTGGGGGCTGTCAGTACTCTGTTAGAGAATGGGGCTCATGTGAACCTTAGAGACTCAAAGGGTATTTCCCCA